>QXTE01000067.1:7064392-7231979 GCA_003942145.1 Platysternon megacephalum
CAAAACATCCCCCAACACCACTTCTTTGTCAAATTACAATTTTTGACTTCCTCTAGTTACTGGCTCTGTGTAGAGTTTCTAAAATGACACAGGATCCTTTGGAATGAAAGAGGCGATATAAATGTAAACTGTTAGTATTGATCCTTTTGATCTGAGCAGTTATCCAATATCTGGGGTCTTGTTTTCGTTAGGAAGAGCATCGATGATAAAGTCAGGTGTTTCTTGGAGGCAATCCTGTTTATTTACAAAGACTATACACCCAGTCCCTGACCACAGTTTGAATCAAAGAGCAGGAGACAGTTTCTTTGCTCACAGTTCCAAACCTCTTTCCATCCAGCCCCCTGCCCCAAAAGCTCTCTCTCTTAGCTGTCTTTGAGGGTCAGACTATAAGCACGTCTCTGAGTGTCTTGGCTTTCTGCTGCCTTCTCTGTCTGCTTCCATGGTGTTTCTGGCTCTGTCTGTTTACACACACACCCCTCCACCAAAGAAAACCAACAACCCAGCCCTCTGTTTTCATTCAGCGCCCAGTGAAACCCCCTCCATCCACATAGATCCTAACTGACCTTGCTCATGGCCTGTGTTTTGGGTGGTGGCTCTTTTAGTTTCAGCTATCTTTCTCCGAAGGGAGCTTAACTGCTTCCTACATTTATCCAGAATGAAGAGAAGCTGTTATGCTCACCTGCTTTAATGGGATTTCACCCATCCCTCAGCATAACAATATATTGATCATTGTGATAACCTACCTTGTAGGGTGCTGATTGAAAACAGATGGACTGTAATGGGGCAAAGCCTGGGGACCTTCTCTTTGTCCCACTGCTTGATTCTGCTGTGGGCCACAGTAGAGAGCCTATACCTGCACCTTCCTGCAGAATGCAGAGTGCAGAAAGAAGGTGTTGCATATTTTAAGCCATCTCTCCTCCGTCACTAGCTGGCAAAGACCTGAAGCAGAGATATTGTGCAAGGATAGGCATAGCAGGCATATTTTAAAAGTCAGGACATGGGTAGAGGATGCCTCCTAGCTAGTCTTTTGGTCTAATTTAGCCATCAAGTGTATCCAGTGAAGTCAGTGCAGTTACTTCAGATTGACACTGGTATAAGGTGTTAGGGAAAGTTAGCATGAGTGACTCCATTTTGATTTGGGCCCGCCATTAACTAGAAGCGAGCACCTCACGTACCAGGAAATTGGGAGGGGGAAGAGGGACATCTGGCAGGAGAAACACTGATAAGAAAAGGCTGACTCCATGCATTTGGAGTTGCTACAGCACGGGCTAGCATAAGGGGAATGCTTGCTAGGATAGGTAGGAGATAAGGAAAAGCTTGCTAATTGGTCGAGCATTATGGTGCACGAGGATAGCATGCACTGTTACAAAGTATATAACCCTGTGTAACTTGTACTCTGGGTCCTCCCCTGGCTAGCAGGGGGGCACCACATTGGAACGTAATAAACTTGTTTACTCTGTAATACTTTGCAGTTGTGGCTTTGTCAAATGTGCCTCAGCCTAGACTCGAACTGAGCGTGACCTATAGGTATAATTCGCAACAAAGAGCCTGGTCCAAACCCACTGACGTCATTGGAAAGACTCTGAGGGTATGTCTACACTGCATTGGAAACCCGGGTCTGTGGGACCCAGGCTTGTGGAACTGGTGTTTCCAAGCCCGTGCTTGAGAAGTTACTGCATTGTAAACCCGGATTTACAATTGCTGGACCTGCCTCATCACCATGCTAACACGCTCATACTGCACTACACAGACCTTCTGACTCGGGTCTTTGGCTTGAGCTGAGTCCATGATGCAGAATGACAAGGTTTGGACCTGAGTCTCAGCAGGACTCGGGCTCCGACACATCCTCCCAGCATAGTCCTAGGACCCAGGTCCTGAGTGTTTGCTGACCCGAGTCAGACTGATTTGTGTGTGGACAAAACAGGGTCTTGGGCTCAAACCTGAGTTAGAGCCCAGACTCAGGGGGCAGTGCAGACATCCCCTCATTGACTTCGGATCAGTCCCTAACCAAGAGCACAATTTTGCTCTCGGAGAATAGATAGGCTAAAAGTCAATCATTTCCCTAACCCAGGGGTCCCCAACGCGGTGCCCTCGGGGTTGTGTTTTTTTTGTTTTGTTTTTCTCCGCCGGCAGCGCTCGGGGTTTTTTTTTTTTTTTTTTGCGCCCACCAGATGAAAAAGGTTGGGGACCACTGCCCTAACCCAAGGAGTGCGGAGAAGTAAATTCAAACACCTTTCTCTGGAAGTTCCTTGCTGCCATCCCTCTCCCATTTCAACACAGGACTGGCTCCTCGTGCACCCTAGCGAAATATCCAGCATGCCCCCTAGCTTCACACAAGCAGAAATGTGGAATTACTAAAGGAATCGGGATCCAAAGAATAAAACCATTAAAAAATCCCTTCCGTTCGCTACACATCCTTTAAAAAGTCACCTGTTCCTTACAGTGGCTCTCAGATTAAGCCACACGAGTGACTAACTCAAAGCGATAATCCAAATGAAAAGCACTAAACCAGTGTGGTCTAGGTTTTCACAGGGTGTAAATTACTGCAGCTCCATTGAGTCAATGGAGGTTGGCTGATTTACCCCAACTGAGGATCTGGAAGTCTGTGTTTGGTATCGAAACACGAGGGGCATCATTTTGCTTGCTGTGATGTTGCTGCAAATCCGCTGACTTCAGTGGAATTAAGCCAGGATTTACACTGTGCACACTGAGATCAGAATCTGGCCCTGGAAGTGGGATTTGCTTCATGCTCCAACTTCATTTGATCCACCAACAATATCTACGTTTCTTAATATATTAGAGGAAATGAAAAGAACAGATCCTTTGTTGCTCTTAAATGTAACTGCTAATAATAACTTATAAGCATGGCTGTGCCAGGAGTCAAGGGACAAAACTATTGTGATGTAACAGGACAGTTATTTTTAATCTACTTAATGTTTGTGGTTTATTCCTGTGGTTGCAAGACATGGCCCATGTATGGCTGAGTTTGCACTTTGTTCCCTTAATGAGTGCCTCTTTTATCATCATCTGAATTGAGCAGTTCTCTGAGCACATACTTTGTTCTAAAAGGTGTACAAATAACTGCCATGCTGAATGAAACCGTAACCAATGGTTGCTTTTGTCACTAGAATCATAGAATGTCAGGTTTGGAAGGGACCTCAGGAGGTCATCTAGTCCAACCCCCTGCTCAAAGCAGGACCAATCCCCAGCTAAATCCTAGTAGTAGGATTTATTATAACTACTGAAGTATTGTAAACCACTGTTCAGCAGATATAAGTCTGCATCTGTCCCTGATCCGCAGAGGATATGAATCTGCGACAACTAGCTAAAGGACGAAGGCCCAGACCCACCAAGGTATTTAGGGCCTACCTTCCACTGATGTCAAGAGGAGTTAGGTGTCTAAATATGTTTGAGGCCCTGTGTGTTAGCCCTTTGGCTCAAGCTGTAACTAAGCATATGTTTAGTTCTGGAGGTCTTTGGTTCAGTCTCCAGTTGATGGCTCCTAAACTAGTAGTTGGAGGCCTCAGTCAGGATCAGGGCTGTGTTACGTAGGGCATCAACGGCTGCCTCAAAGAGTTACTGTCAAAGGATCTGGTCTTGCCACTGAACACATGTAAGTGGATCTGTGTGCTCAGGCATAAAGGTGCAGAGCGGTTCCTAGAGGGATTTTCAAAAGCACCTATGCATCTAACTCCCTTTGATTTCAATGTTAGGCACCCACGTGCTTTGGAAAAATGGCTTTAGGTGCCTAATTAATTTTAAAAATCTTGCCCTGATGCTCCTCTTATGCTGACACCATTGCAGGTTTGGGGCCCAAAATGACAAGCAACATATGAACAGGAGAGAGGAATGCAGTCAAAAAATTGTTGCCTCTTCTTCCAGTACCACTATCCCATTTCTGACTACAGCACCAACCCTCTGCCAAGCAGTATTCTCATACTTAGATGGCTCACTTCCCAGGGGAAGATAAATCAGTGACATGGAATTTTGGGTTTACGCTAAGTGTAACTTGCTTTCTTTACACATAGACACCAGTCCTGGAACAGAGGTGGTCACAAACAGTGCAAAGACAATCCCTTCTTCAGAAATCTTAGCTCACACACCAATGCACCAGTTTCCAAGAAGCTACTCTGCCACAAGAACTGACTCTAGCTTGAGAGATTAAGGCAGAAGGTAAATGTTCTTGCTACCTGCCACAACTTCTCTTGAAGGACCCTTGTATAACCAAACTAGCAACAATGCAGCCTTTCTTCAAAAACTGAACACTTGCTGGCATGCTAAGAAAAAGAACCTGTAAGACTATGTGTTTCAGCAACATCTGGTGACTCCTGTAAGAACGTTATATATCATTTTATATACGTTATATGCATATGTATATACATTTTAATTTATCCAAACAAATCAGCTACTCCGAGTGCCCTCTCCTATCCTTAATTAGCTGGCTGCATGCACTGTTGTAATGGAAATAAGTGGATCTTGAGGAGTGGAGCAGAGAGAAATGCCCGCAGAAGTTCCAGGATGGCATTCTATGCAGAGGGGGCAGCAATAGAGAAGGCACATGGGAGAAATGCACAAGTGATCAGACAAGGCTAATATAATTGATGGAGAAGAAGAGACACAGGGCACGTCTACACTTTGAGCTGGAGGTGCTCCAGGAGACATACCTATGCTAGCTCTGATCTAGCTAGCAGGCTAAACATAGAATGTAGCCACAGTGGCATGAGCAGCTAGCCACCCTGAGTATGTGCACATTCAAGATGCTAGGCACATACACAGGCAGCTAGCTCCACTCTATTTGAGCACACTACCTCAAACAGAGCTAGTGTGGGTATGTCTCCTTCAGCTAGAATTCACACACATGCCCCCAACTCAAAGTGTAGAGACAAGCAGAGTGACGTGGTAAGAGAGAAGAGCAGTAAAACAGGGGTAAAGGTACCTCCTCTGTAAAACACTTTGAGATCTACTGATGAACCGCACTATGTAAGAGCTAGGTAGTAGTAGTAGTAGTAGATTTAAACAAGCACTAAGCGTGCACACTAATGTATAGAATGGGGTCAGGAGACCTTGCTTCTAGTCCCAGCTTTGCCATCTGCTGTGTGACGTTGGGCAAGTCACTTCTCTCTGTGCCTCTGTTTTCCCTCCCACCCTTTGTCTATCTTGTCTGTTTCCATGGTAAGCTCTTTGGGGCAGTGACATGTTTTTCTAGTACATAGCATGATGGGACCCTGATCTCACTTTGGACCATTAGTTGCTATACAAATAATTACCTGTATTATTATTATTAAGTCAATGAACAGGAGTCTTTCCACTGACTTAGGGCTGGTCTACACTGGGGGGCGGGGGGGGTCGATCTAATATATGCAACTTCAGCTACACTATTCGCGTAGCTGAAGTCCAAGTATCTTAGTTCGACTTACCTGGCCATCCTCACGGCGGCAAGTTGACCGCTGCGGCTCCCCCATCGACTCCGCTTACTCCTCCTGCCAAGGTGGAGTACGGGCGTCGATTCAGGGATCGATTTATCGTGTCTAGACGAGACGCGATAAATTGATCCCCGATAAATCGATTACTACCCGCCGATCCGGCGGGTAGTGTAGACGTGGCCTTAATGGGCGTTGGATCTGGCTCTTAAACTTGATCTATTCATTTGATTCTGTCTTCAGCACATCCTTCCTTATGTTAATCCTGACGGTTGATCCGTCCTTTTGTCGAGCTAAAGTAGGCTTATGAAATCACCACACACACACACACAAACTTCTCTCTCCCACCTTCCGATAATCTTTACTACCATTGATAGGATTTCACACAAGTTTTTCTGGGCGGCAGCCTCGAACGGCGGTGGATGTCAGGCATGCTGTGAAGGCTTTTCCCTGCCTTTCATGGTGGAACACACTCNTATATATATATATATATATATATATATATATATATAGGTTTATTGCAAGCCATGTCACCATTAAAAATTGACTCCTTATTATTGGGATAGAAGCCTACAGAAAGTGCACTGGCAAATGCTTGGTGCTAGGAAAACAACCCCAAATGTAGCTGTCACACATCACAGTAATGTTCTCCAAGGGCATGTCCACAGTGCACAAGCTGAGCTGTGCTCTACTATGGTTAAGAGCACATTGGGGTAAGTAAAGCACACGTGAAAGATCTTCTGACCAACTGGAATGAATTCAAATCAGCGGGGCCGGATGCTATTCACTGAGTGTACTGATGGAATTAGCTGAAGAAATCTGGGAGACACTGGCAATAATATTTACAAACTCATGCATGACAGGAGAGGTCCCAGAAGACTGGAGAAAGACTAACGTAGTGCCCATCTTTAAAAAGGGGGAAAAGGAGAAACCAGGGAACTACAGACTAGTCAGCCTGACTTTGATACCTGGGAAGCTACTAGAGCAATGTATAAAACATTCAATTTGAAAATATCTGGAGGATGAAGAGGTGATCACTGTAGCCAGCATGGATTTACCAAGAACAAATCATGTCAAACCAGCTTGATTTCCTTCTTTGACAGGATAACTGATTTGGTGGATAGGGGGAATATGGTGGTCATAATATACTTGGACTTCAGCAAGCTTTTGACACAGTCCCACCTGACATTCTCATAAGTAAGCAGGAGAAATGTGGGCTCAGCGGAACTACCATTAAGTTGATACATAATTGGTTAAACAATCGCAAACAAAGAGTAACTATTAATGGAATGATGTCGAATTGGAGGGAGGTCTCGAGTGGGGTTCCACAGGAATCTGTTCTGGGCCTGGTATTGTTTAACATCTTTATGAATGACCTGGATGTATATAGAGAGGATACTGATCAAGTTTGCAGATGACACAAAGCTGGGGGGCGGAGAGGGGGCGGCGATTGCCAATACTTTGGAGGATAGAGCTAAAATTCAGAGAGATCTTGATAAATTGGAGAACTGGGCTATAGACAACAAAATGAAATTCAACAAAGACAAATGTCAGGTGCTACACTTAGGGAAGAAAAACCAAATGTACAAATATAGAATGGGAGAAAACTGGCTTGGCAGCTGTACTGCTGAGAAGGATCTGGGTGTGGGGGGGTGTAGACGAGCTCTTCCTTGGTGGTGGCACAAATCCACAGGAGACCGCCCTTTCAAACACCCGTGCCCTTTTATTTCCTTGTATTTTCACACCACCACATCTATACAGCTATATACAGTTCGCTCTCAGGCAGGTAGCCCCCTTGGGGAACAGCTTTCTCTTACAGCTAGCTGGGAGCAACAGGCCCTCACGCCTCACTTTCCTGTTCCTCCCCTCCTACTTCCTTCCTGCTAGCTTTATAGACCTTCCCCCAGCAAGCTCACAGGTGTCTCTCTTTTAGGGCTTTATTCAGCCACAGCCTGTCAGCTCCAATCACTTCCCCCTTACTGGGAGCTGAGCTAGCAGGCTCTGAGCTAACAGGGGCTGAGTCAGTGCCTTTTGGCCAGCACCCTGTTACACAGTGGATCACAATCTCAACATGAGTCAGCAATGGGATGCTGTTGTAAAAAAAAAGCAAATGCAATTTTAGGTTGCATTAACAGAGGCATAGCATGCAAGTCACAGGAGGTGATAGTATTGCTCTGTTCAGTGCTGGTTAGGCCTCAGCTGGAGCACTGTATCCAATTTTGGTCACAATGTATAGAAAGGATGTAGAGAAATTGGAAGGGATCCAGAGGCGAGCAACAAAGATGATCAAAGGGATGGAATGCAAGCCATATGAGCAAAGGCTGAAGGAACTGGGTATGTTTAGTTTGGCAAAGAGGAGATTAAGAGGGGATCTGATGGCGGTCTTCAGATACTTGAAAGGCTGCCATAAAAAAGATGGAGAAAAGTTGTTCTCTTTTCCCAAAGAGGGCAGGACAAGAGGCAGTGGGTTCAAACTACAGCAGAGCAGATTTAGATTAAATCTCAGGAAAGACTTCCTAACTGTAAGAACTGCAGGACAATGGAACAGACACCTGGGGAGGTTGAGGAAGCTCCTTCACTGGAGGTTTTCAAAAGGAGGCTGGAGCCATCTGTGTTGGGTGGTTTAGACACAACAAATCCTGCATCTTGGCAGGGGGTTAGACTAGATGACCCTTGCTATCCCTTCTAACCCTATGATGCTATTAAACTAACCTTATTAAGTACTCGTGTTATAGATTAGGGTAAGAATAGGTAGTAAATTACATTCAAAAATTATGTTAAAAGTATGTTAAGGTTGCAAAGTCAAAAGGTTGGAAATGCCACAATTAAGAGTACCCATGCAACCTTAATTCACACCCCCCCCACTTTGCCATATGCATTATGACACAGTCTTTATTTACATGACCACGTGCTTCTTTTTCCATAAACTCTCTGCCTTCGTAGTTTTTTTGTATGTAATTTCCTAGGTTTTTAAAACAGGAAACAGCAAAAAAGAAAAATGTCATCACATGGAACTAACATTGCTCCCTAACATGGGTTATCATCAGGATTGGAACCTTTAGATCCTCAGCCCAGAACTCTTATCACTTGAGCTAATGGAATAACTGGTAGCAGTAGTAAGCTATTATCTTCTATGTGGACCAGCAACTAGAAGGGGATGAGAGAGAGAATCAGGATTCCTGGATTCAATACCAGGTTTGGAGGGGAGTGTTTCTAGTGGTTATAAACCCTTCTGCCTCTATGCCTGTCCCCCAGCATCTCCCAGTCCCCTCTGTTCCTATTCCCTGTCAGCTCCTACTTCTATAACTCCCCTCGACCTGCCTTCCCTCAAGTTCTTGCACTGTTCTCTATTGCCCCTGTTCTCCCCAAGCCCTTAAGTTCCTGCATCAGTCCCACCCTCCTCCTATCCCCATACCTCTGCTCCTGCCCTTATCCCCAATTTTGTTCCTATCCCAGCCTCTCGCCATGAGCTCCTGTCCCTGGTCCTCAAACCCTATGTTCCTAACCTCTCTGCATTCCAGTAAGGCCACATGCTCTGTCTCTCCCACACTTGCCCCACCAGCAGTGGGGTCACTGGAGCAAAGCAGCTCTCTGTTGTGGTGCCCAACACCACACAAAAAAACACCCTGGTAGCTGTGAGGAGCAATTGCAAGCAAAGTCCTGTTCAGCCCCGCAGCCTGTCAGCGGAGCATGCTCAGTTGCTCTGAGGGGATGTCACATGCAGTCCTGTGGGTGTAAAGGATCTGTGAGAGGCTGGAGCATATTCACTGCAGAACAAATCTTAGGAGAATTTAGCTAGCAAACTAACAATTCCCTACTGAGCATGTGTGAATTGCAATTCTTCAGAGGCTCACAATTTGGCCAGATTTGGGCAGATTTCCACAGGAATAGCAAAAGGCATATCCCTGACACCAGTGCTTTGATTAAACCCTCTCCTTCAAAGCCGGGAGGCAGCAGAGCTTCTCAAAGAAATGAATCCTTAATTTCATTCTTGGAAACAGAACAAAGAGCAATGGTCTCAAGTTGCAGTGGGGGAGGTCTAGGTTGGATATTAGGAAACACTAGAGGAAGGAGTTTTCACAAACAACCAAGGGAGTTAAGAACATGTCCCACTGAAAATCAATGGGAACTGAGGTGCTTTTGAAAGTCCTACCCAGATAGTATAACAAACAGAACTGAACATCCTTTATTATAAATTACTATTATTTAATTGTGGAAGCAACCCGGAGCCCCAGTCATGAACCAGGGTGCTAGGTGCTGTAAAAGCACGTCACAGAAAGATGATCCCTGCCCCAAGGGCCTTCAATCTAAGTAAATATGAATCCTATGTTTATGTTACTGATAAATATGTCCATTACTTTGTATATCTTTTCCCCTTCTATAGCTAACAATTTAAATAAATAGCATAGAACGATAAGGTAATAAAATATATGTGTAAGTGTATTTCATGGTTCATAGAGTAATGGATTCATAGATTCTAAGGCCAGAAAAGACCATTGTGTTCATCTAGTCTGACTTCCTGTATAATACCGGTCATAGACATCTTAAGAACATAAGAATGGCCATACTGGGTCAGACCAATGGTCCATCTAGCCCTGTGTCCTATCTTCTGACAGTGGCCAATGCCAGCTGCTTTGAAGGGAATGAACAGAACAGGGCAATCCTCAAGAGATCTATCCCCTGTCATCCAGTCCTAGCATGTGGCAACAGTCTTAGGGATATGTAGACCATGGGGTTGCATCCCTGCCCATCTTGGCTAACAGCCATTGATGAACCTATCCTCCATGAACTTAACTAGTCCTTTTTTGAACTCTGTTATAGTCTTGGCCTTCACAACAGCCCCCAAATAATTCCGAGAACGTATCTTTTAGAAAAAACATCCACTATTGATTAGGGATACATGACTAGGGGATAAGCAATAGAATAGAGAGACCATCATCCACATCCAATAAGGTCAGTAGTGACAGAATGATGTTACCATTTCATTCTAGTATCTGTTGACACAGATGGGCCTGGCATGGAGACAGAACTTCCCCTTCCCCTTTTAAAGTCAGACCTTTGGTTCAGAATGAAGGTACCATTGTTTGTCCTGTATCTCTTGAGTGGATAAAATGAAGACATCACTCACCAGGGCTGTCAATACTGCCCTTTCAGTGAGCCCTACATTCACAAAGAAATATTAAACATAATGAGAAAATAGGTTAAAATTGCCATTAATATTGTAATTTTATCAACCATCAGACTAAACTATTATTTCAGCAAGGGAGATCATTGTTTTTAAAAACGAAGAAATTTTCAAGTCTGGTTTGTTTGTTTGTTTTTGGTGAGCTCCCCTCACAACATAGTTTTACCACAATGAGCAAGTCATACTATAACATCCCTCACTGTTTTTCTTGCCTTGATAGTTAGGATCAAGCTGTGTTGTTATCATGTTACAGGACCATCATACAGTTTGTTGTCATCTACACAAAGCAAGGCGAAGCATATTATGACAGGGTCGGGTAGGCTACCATGTTATAACACAGTTCCTCAGATTCTGCCACCTTTACTCATGTGGAGCAATATCTTACTTAGAGTGTAGTCCCACTGTAATCAATGGGGCTAGCTGCAAGCTCAGACACTATTTAATGTGAGCACATAAAGGTAAAGAATTAGGTCCTTACTACTTTGTGTTTGTTATAGGCAGAGCTGGTACTGATTCCTATAGTAAGGTTGCCTAGCATTATAGGGCCCTGTTTTCAATTGCTTACAACTTGCACCATTTGGGCTGACATTTTCCATGCTTGGTGTCTGCCTCAGTCTTTCTTTCTTTCTTTCTTTCTTTCTTTCTTTCTTTCTTTCTTTCTTTCTTTCTTTCTTTCTTTCTTTCTTTCTTTCTTTCTTTCTTTCTTTCTTTCTTTCTTTCTTTCTTTTTGGGTAAAGTTTTGGTTAAAGCAGTTCAATTGTTTCATAGAATCATAGAATATCAGGGTTGGAAGGGACCTCAGGAGGTCATCTAGTCCAACCCCCTGCTCAAAGCAGGACCAACCCCAACTAAATCATCCCAGCTTGGGCTTTGTCAAGCCGGACCTTAAAAACCTCTCAGGATGGAGATTCCACCACCTCCCTAGGTAACCCATTGCAGTGCTTCACCACCCTCCTAGTGAAAAAAACGTAACTTTTCCAATAATTAAAAACATAAATGGCCAAGATTATACATGTTGTAACTCTGCTCAGTCCAGGTGCAAAAAGAATGGATTTGGTGTAGGATGCAGAAATGGACATGGATCAAAACCCCTCTCCAAAGCCAGGTTTGGAACTGAGCTCCTAGACTGAGCCCATCTCGCTAAGAGGGCAAATCTGAACATCACAAGCTCTGCATTCAAATTTGGTGGAACTGAGACCATTGCATCTGCTTTTGTGGTAGATATTAGAGGACATGCTGCACTGATCAGAGCAGGGCATCAGTGTGGTCCACTGGTGAGACAAGGGAAACTTAGTGTCAATTCAGGATGGTGGATAAAAAACAGTTATTAAACAGCGATTACGATAAGATATGGAACATCTATTTAAAAATAATCACAGGGATTCAATAACAAATGACTCAAAACCTCTGGAAATGAGGTGATACTTAGAACTGGTTCAAACAATTTCAATTTCAATGCATTTATTTATCGACTGTATTTAAAATGTTACCTTTTTTGAGCAACTGTAATAATAACAGTTGAACAAGGCTGACTATTCCATAGTGGTGAAAGGCCTGTGCACCTTTTGGGATCTCAAAATAGGACTTAAGTAATGCATGGACTTCATGATGGCCCTCTGCATAGTGATGACTTTCACCCTCGGTGCAGTTTGGTAACTGACATATCATCACTGCAGACTCTGTATTTCTCTGAAGACTCATGGGGTAGCGGAAATGTGGAGTTTATATGATCGCGCCATAAGGACTTTATTTCTATGTAATAAATTTGTTCATTTTTACTTTGTATTTCCCTTTATTGTTTTATGGCATTTATTGCTGGCAGTTTTATGAAGTGCACATCAAAGCTGAGTTTGCATTACAGAAAGGCCCTGTTGTTTTCTTTAATGCAAATAAAGCACACTCACGAATGGGGGCTTTTTGCTCAGTCCTCGGTCAGGAGAATTGCACAGTTCACAGCCCACCACTGACATCTCATGTGGCCATAGACAGGAGAATCCTGCTGTGCAGCAGGGTGCTGAGGCTACACTGAATAGGGGCATTTATTTTCACACCCCCCCCCACACCTCCCCGCATCCTCTTTTGCCAATCACCTGCCTACAAGTGCAGTAAAGGAGAGGCGGTGAAGGCTCGGCTTCTCCTCCATCTCAGCAGCGGCTTCTCCAGTGGCTACAAACTCATCATGCAGATGGAGGAATCAATGCTGAGCAGGGGCCTTTTGTTCCTTCTCACTCTTGTTCATCTCTGCGTAATGAGGAAGGGGGAAATGGGGAAATGGAGAGAAGCACTGTGATTGGTGAAGGGGTTAGAACGGTCAACCCATCCCATGAGGGGCAGGATGGTCTCATGGTTAAGACACTGGCTTGGGATGTGGAGGAGCTCCATTACTCTCCCAGCTCTGCCACAGATTTCTTGCATGACTTTGGGCATGTCACTTAATCTCTGTGACCTATTGCTCCTCATCTGTAAAGTGGGACCAATAATACTTCCTTGCTCCCCCCATTTGGCTATAATATCATAAGCTCTGTTGGTAAGGGAACATCTCTTACTATGGGCATATCTATGCAGCAGCTAGAAGCATGCTTCCCAGCTCCCAAGCTAGCTCTGCTAGAGCTAGTGTGCTAAAAATAGCAGTATAGCTGGGTATATCCCTGGGCCCCATGGACCCCCGAGCTGCTAGCTGTGGTACCCCTGGCTACATTGTTATTTTTCGCACGCTAGCTCAAACAGAACTAGCATGTGTGTGACTACCCAAGCTGGGAAGCATGCTTGTAGCTGCAGTGTAGACATACCCTATGTGTTTGTACATTGCATAGCACAATGTGGCCTCTAGAGGGCTACACCTAATACAGATACAATAGAACCTCAGAGTGGAATGGAGGTTGTCCATCCTTGGGAATGGAGGTTGTCTGTACATCTGAAATGTTTGTAACACTGAATAAAGCCCAGTTCGGCACCCGCAGCTGACACTCCAGGCCAGGCTTCAGCAGCAGCTGAGCTCCCTCCTCAGCTCTGGCAGCTTCCTTGAAGGTACCTTCTTTCCCGGCTCCAGCTGCCTTGGGCTGGCAGCCCCAGTGTCTTCACCTCTTCGCTGTAAGTGGCTGCCCCGTGCAGGGGGTTGGGGGTGGGGACAGGCAGCCCAGAGGTGCCTACCTTTAATATGCAATACAGGCACAGTACAGTATTTGCTTCTTTTTTTGTTTTGTTTTTTGGTCTCTGCTGCCTGATTGGTTACTTCTGGTTTCACATGGTGTCTGGTTGACTGGTCAGTCCATAACACTGGTGTTTGTTTCTTTGAGGTTCTGCTGTAATAACAGTCAGTGGGTGTAAAGAAAGACCAAGAAAGATCAACACCTCCTTCAGAATGTTCTGGATCCCCTAATGTGTGAATCCCTTTTCTACAAGAGTAGGCTTCCTCCAAAAACCCTCCAGGATCAATTCAGTTCTCATTTTCTTTAGTGTAAATCAAAAGAAACAAGTGAATTCACTACAGTTGCATCAGTACATCTCCTGTAAGACAGGAGAGGATTGGATCTTTAATTATTCTGTCCTTTGCTACACTCACTTAATTCCTATTCATATCATACCTGTAAATCAGGAAAGAATTTGTCTTGTTATTGGTATAAAGCTCTGAGATAATTTGAAATAGGGCAGAGTAGTTTAATACATATCCAGCTGTCTTTCCTAGAATATGAAAAGACAAAGAAACAAGCGACTTGAGAAATGCAAAAAGTTTGTTTTTCTATGAAATATTTAGTCAATTTTTAATAATATAGATTCATAGATTTTAAAGCCAGAAAGCCCATTGTGATAATTTAATCTGACCTACTGCATAAGGTAGGCCAGGAACCAACCCCAGTAATTTCTGCATGAAAGCATAACTTCCATTTTATCTGTAGCATATCTTTTAGAAAGTTATCCCATCTTGATTTAGACTTCAAGTGATGGAGAATCCACCACATCCCATCTCTAGGTACTCTCTTCCAATGATTAATTAACTTCACTATTAAAAATGTGCACCTTATTGTAGTCTGAATTTGTCCAGCTTCATCTTCCAACCATTGGATCTCATTATGCCTTTTTCTGGTAGATTAAAGAGTGGTCTATTATCAGAAATATCTTTCTCATGTAGGTACTTATAGAGCATGATCAACTCACCTCTTAACCTTCTGTTGGATAAACTAAATAGATTGTGCTTCTCTAGTCTCTTACTTGAAGGCATGTATCCAAGACCTTGAATTATTCTTGTACCTCCTTTCCTAGCCCTTTCCAATTTTGCAACAACCTTTTTGAAATGTGTCTGCCAGAACTGGACCCAATATTCCAGTAATGGTCTCCCTACTGCAGTATATAGGAGTAATACCTTCTCCCTTCCTCTGCTTATACAACCAATGATCATGTTTGCCCTCTTAACCACAGCATCACACTGTAAACTCATGTTTAATTAGTTATCTATCATGACACCCAAGTTCTTTTCAGAGTCTCATAGAGACTCATTGCTTTCCAGGTTACAGTCTTCCATCTTAAAAGTTTGATCTACATCCTTTATTCCTTGCAGCTGGCTGTGTTAAAATTTATGTTGTTCAAATTAGTCCATCTTATCAAATAGTCAAGGTTGGTCTATATAACTGACTTGTCCCTGTCATTATTTACCACTACATCAAATTCAGTGTAATCTGCAAATTTTACCAGCAGTGAATTTATTATTTTCTTCCAAATCATTGTTAAAGATATTGAACAGCATCCTGCCACTAACAGATCCCTGCAGGACATTGGATGATGATTCCCAATTTACATTTTTTTTGTTGCAATCTATCAGTCTTTAAACCATTTAATCTGGGCTGTATTGACTTTTCGTAGTTCTTTCTTCTTCTTTTTTTTTAATAAGAATGTTGTCTGGGACTAGATCAAATGACTTACAGAAGTATGTCAATACAGTTACCCCATCAAACAAACCTGTGATCTCATAAAAAAATCAAGTTTGTTTGATGAGGCATATTTTTCATACAACTATGTTGATTGTCATTAATTATCCTATAATCTTTTAATTTTTTTAATGATTATATCTCACATCAGCCTTTCCATGATTTTGCCTGGGACTGATGGCAATCCCAACAATCCAATAGTTTCCCTAGTCATCCCTTTTACTCGTTTTAAATATTAGCTTTTTTACAGTCTTCTTTAACTTCTCATGTGACAAGATTTGTTATAAATCAACATAAATAGCTCAGAGAGATCCTCAGCCAATTCTTTTAATACTCTGGGTGCAAGTCATCCAATCCTGCAAATTTAGCAGTTGCTGGGATGCTGTTTGTTCCTGATATATTTAAAACTTCCTTCTTATTGTCCTTAACCCTACTGACCAGAGATTTTTTCATTATAACCTTTAGCTTCCCTTATCAATGGTTCAATGATCTTCATTTAATAATTGCTACTTTGTGCTCTTTTCTATTGGCTTCCCCATTTTTCCATTTGTTCCTTTTTTTAGTTATTTATTAAGGTTTTTTTTTAACACTTAAGAATGTGTTACCTTACTCCCATGAGCAGATGGTAATGGGATCTATCAAATGCTTAAAGTTATGCACCTGCAAATGTGTTTGCAGTATCAGGGCCTAAGTGTGCACCATCAAACCCAGTAATCTGTGCCTGAGCTAGAGCAAGGGTTCTCAGCTTGGGGTCTTTAACAGGTTTCAAGGCGTTGTAACTGTTTCCTCTATTTTTTATATCTAGATGAGAGGGGGATCCCAAAACTTTTCTGCTGTAACATGAAGTCATAGTATGGGAAAGGTTGAGAACCACTGAACTAGTGTGTAACTTTTAGAAAGACATGTAGTCTTAATTTAAAGAATCCAAGACTCTGATCCATCTTGACAGAAGTCAATGGGAGTCTTTTCATTAGGGGTTGGATCGAGCCCCAAGTGATGATGAATTTACCACTTTCTTTGTTTAAGCTGATCCAATAATTAACTAGCCTCCGTGTTAAAAAGCTGCATCTTATTTCCAATTCTGAATTTTTCCAGCTTCCTATATGGAATTAATATAACTGACAGATGCTAAACTTCCCTCCTCATAAGAGCTCTTACTCCAAAAGGCATCAGGGCTACAATGTAATCTGAAAAGGAGTACTGCTTTTTTCCTTGTATTTGCTCAATGTCTGCAAAATATAAATACAAAATATATATATATTTTTAAAAATGCAGATCCATGCAATTAGATCAGCCACTTCCCACTACTGAGGCAGGGCTAGGCTGTGTGATCATGTGCATGCATCCCGAGTAACCCCATGCACTTAAAATAGGTAAAATGCCGAAACAAACTTTTTAAAGAAACAAAAAACATTTTGATGCCAAGTCAGGACAGCTGCACTAAAGTAAACAGCCAGCGCCACTAGTCTGCTGCCTGAAAGACCATTATGGAAATGAGTCCCAATAAATTATTTGCTTTGACTTTTCTCATCCTATACAAAGTAACTGTTCATCATCCAAGTAATAAAAAGAGAGAGGGATTTAGAAAGACCTAAATAGCCGGTAATTAACTTTCTATTTCCTGTTATAAAAATTGAACATTACTAAAGGACTGAGTCATTTGTATCATTTTCAAGGGAGGAATTGTCATTTCTGTCAATGGTCCTCCCAACATTCGGTGCATAATTTTAGAATCTGAATGTATGGGATTGGCGTCATCACATGAAACGAAGAGGATGTAGGAAATGGGAGCGGGAAACAAAAATGCTCCCAATTTTGTTTGGAACGAAGGGAGCAGTCCAGAAAAAAAGTAAAAGCAAAATGTGCAAGCAGGATAATTCTTCCACGACTATCCTCTGTGAGCATTGCCAGGCCAGCAAATCATTAATAACAACAACAAGGGAGCATTCATTGTTCGGTGGCAACATAACTATGTGGCTCTGCACTGTGCTGGGAGAGGGAATTATGTTGAAAAAGCCATTTCTAATATTTCCCCATTTAATGGTAGGAGCCATCTGAAATTAATGAGTCTTATTAATGTAAATTGCATCACACTGTCAGACATAAATATCCCAATACCGAAGGGGCCCATTACCATTAACAACAGAAATGATCAACAAATAAAATTGTTAATGCCACAATATTTACTGGACAAATTGACCATGCTCTGAGATGGGCTTGTGATCCTGTCTTCTGTTCGATTTCCTTTCACTGCAAGACACACTAATGCATGTTGTTAACTACAGCTGTGGCCGCTTTTCATATAAATACCTATTTAAAATGGAAAAGTGTTGGAATTTAACCTCGTCACAATTTTTTGTTTTGTTTTTTTTGGTCTCATTGATCTTTTCCAGAAGGATGGGGGGAAAACATTGAAGGGCTACGAGGTTCAGATGGACGCCCTGATTGTCGGAGCCCTGGGCACCTGGGACCCCTGCAACGAGTGTGTGCTGTGGACCTGCGGGATCGGTCGACGCTACGCACGGCTCATGCGGCACGTCATGGTCTCAGACACCATCCGATGGTCCAGGGACATCTACATCGAGCACATCACCGGCCACCGACAGTACCAGGAGGCGTGAGCCAGAGTGATATCGTTCTCCCACTACGAGAAAGGGACCAAGAGACCTTCTGCGTTGGATCATATGAACTGGAAACATAAACTCCCTGAACATTAAATCTCACCAAATGAGGGTCAATCCATCCTCATCATCATATCCACCCCATTATATTCCACACCCGAACATAGCCAGAACTTCATACCCTCATATCTCAATGCCTGTACTTTGACCCATCAATCTTTTACCCCCAATTGGGGATATTGCAGATTATGTATTCCTTATGCCACCCGATCTTAAACCAGACTTTGCACCCTCGATAATCTGTACGTTATTCCCTGATAACCAGAAACTTCTATGCTCAAACTCTGTTCACTTTGTTTTTTAACACCATCTTAATAAAATTTTTAAGGGGGAAAAAAGCAAACTCAAAGTTTTGGTAATCAGGGAAAAAAAGAATAAGGATATAGGCCAATTATATATACATGTTCAACATGGAGGTGGTCAATTTTTTTTTTTTCACATTAAATTTTTTCATCAAAAATGACCTTTAAAAAAATTAAACATTTTGAGAAAAAGTGTCAACATCAAACTTTTCCACTTTTCACTAAATTGTCTGCAGTGGGTTTTCCCCCCGTGAATTGTTATCAAAACATTTCATTTACCAAAAAACCTTGCGGTCAGTAAGAAAATGCAGGCTTTGGTAAAAGAAAAATGCAGACTTTTTTTTTTATAAGATGTAGAGACATTTTTTGGTAAAAACAATGGAAAATAGGTCAATTTTTCAAACCCTGAAAAACGGCACCAGCTTTGAAATTGTGTTGGTGAAATCGTTTTCCTGGGTTTTCTATTAGCTCTATTTACATATATAGAATTACTTAAATTGTAAAGCATTTACTTAGATTGTAAGTTCTTCGGGGCAGAGACGATCTTTTTGTTCTGTGTTTGTCCAGTGCCTAGCACAATGGAGCCCTGGTCCATGAGTAGGGCTCCTAGGTCTAATGCAAGCCTCAGCATCAAAGCACTGCAACAATCTGTGTGAGCCAATCAAATAGTTGCGTACTGAAAATTAACCATGGGGGGAAATAAACTTTGGTGTCTTCTAGTCCATTCCCTCCTGACAGTGCTGTGGGTTTTTTTCTTCTGTACAGTGCTGCAGAGCACTTCTGTGATGCCTTGGAGGGTGTGTCTAAAGCACCTGTGACTGCAGCCCATGTAGACATACCCAAGCTACCTTTGATTTACTTAGCTCAAATAACAATAACAGTGAAGGGGTGGCAGCATGAATAGCAGCAGGAGCTGTACAAGCCCACCTGGGACCATCAGTCTGTACTCCCAAAGGAATGAGATGCTCAATTTACATTGACTTTCACTGGGATTCAGGCACTCTAGCAACCTTTTGTAATTCCCACCGCAAACATCTGTGGTGTGCCTTGTACAGTGAGGCCCTGTTCCTTGACCCTCTAATTCTATTCGCCAGTGGGAATCCAGTCAAGAGAACAAAAATCTAGTCCTGTGGAGTAGCCGAGCAGAAATCCTGCTTTTCTCAGGCCTTCGTATCAGTATTACACACAATCTGCAAGTGAGAAACTCAAGATCCTTGTGTCTCAGCAGGAAGCTGGAGGAAATAGATACCATCTAGTTGTGCTAGACGCTCTTCTACCCTGTAGAGACCAAGGAAGTACCAAGCGATTCACTTGTAATAGAAGAATCAAGAGAGACTAATATAGACATATAATTTTGATTGAAAAGATGTAGTTAAGAAAACAACCCAGATGAAAAGATAGGAGAGGGATTTGGACAAAGATACTGATCTGGATGAATGGGTCTCTAAAGGAGAAATACATCTTCAATTTGTGTAGCTCATAAAGAATTTTTAAAATTAATTACTTACTGTATAGCTGGCATCTGACTCCGGTTAAAATCCATCATATTTTTTTGCTATTGGAGGCATTCTATTGGAGCAGGGGTGGGCAAACTATGGCTCGGGGGCCGCATCTGGCCCTCCAGACATTTTAATCGGGCCCTCGAGCTGCTGCCGGGAAGCGGGGATCTGGGGCTTGCCCCACTCCAGCGCTCCGGGCGGGGTGGGGAGCTTGCCCCGCTCCATGCGGCTCCTGGAAGCAGAGGCATGTCCCCCCTCTGGCTCCTATGCATAGGGGCAGCCAGGGGGCTCCACACGCTGCCTCCACCCCAAGCGCCGCCCCCACAGCTCCCATTGGCCAGGAACCGCAGCCAATGGGAGCTACAGGGGTGGCACCTGCGGACAGGGCAGCGCACCGAACGCCTGGCTGTGCCTCCGCGTAAGAGCCAGATGGGGGACATGCTGCTTCTTCTGGGAGCTGCTTGAAGTAAGCGCTGCCTGGAGCCTGCAACTCTGATCCCCTCCCCAACCCCCTTCCCCAGCCCTGATCCCCCTCCTTCCCTCTGAACCCCTCGATCCCAGCCTGGAGCACCCTCCTGCACCCCTAACCCCACCCCAGAGCCCTCAACCCCTCCCACACCCCAACCCCCAATTTCATGAGCATTCATGGCCTGCCATACAATTTTCATACTCAGATGTGGCCCTCGGGCCAAAAAGTTTGCCCACCCCTGTATTGGAGGCATAACAGGGAAATGGAAGCATACATTCGGTGGTTGTGTCCAGGAATTAGACAGTTTGGGAAGGAAATTATCAGAGAGATTAATTTTATAACAAAATGCCAGCTTCCTAGAGATCCCCTGACCTGCTTAATTAATGCTCCAGTAAAGGATCTACATTTTAAACAGAACAACAAATTCATTTCTTTTGTATTGTTAGCAGCAGGACTTTGTATTGCACATTACTGGATAAATGTGGCATCTCCTCTGATGGAATAGTGGTATACTAAATCATATCCTTGTACTGAAAAAGCTTTCACACCAAGTATGTATACAAGAGAAGTGCCAAAAAGAAGATACAGGTATTTAGAAATGTGGTCACCCTTTTTAGTGGACTTAGAGGAGGAGGGCTCCCTACCCAGCAGGCCAGAATCATTAGCCAGGTTCTTTGACTATTAAACGGATCCTGAATGAGTAATAAGTAATGTACGATGTAATATGTTAATATTTTAGTGTAACTGTGCCTTAATTCAATGCTTACGAGAGAGAGAGAGAGAGAGAGAGAGAGACTTGCAGTGGTAAGAGACCCAGGCCCAGATTCTCAAAGGTATTTAGGCGTCTAATTCTCATAGATTTCAGTGATAGATCGGCAGCTTTGAGCATCTGGGCCAAGTGTACTACAGCCAGAGGTGAAAGGATGGCTTAACCGTACACTTTCAATGGAGTGGCATGACCCCCCAAAAGCATCCCACCAATGACTGATTATAGGCACAAAGATTTCCTTTTGCGTTCTGAAAGCCCACCTGTAATATTAATAATAACGATCGCATTTTTCTAGTGCTTCCTCCACTCCACTTTTAAATGACTCGAAGAAAAGGGGTTCCATCACTCTGCTCGCCAGACTAGTTCACAATCTAATAGTTCAAAGTCATAACAAAAGGCTGTAGCAGAGCGGGGACTAGAATCACCAGGCTGAGTCCCCAGAGGGTGTAAAGTAGCACAGCTTAGTTCAAGTCAATGGAGTAATGCCTATTTGCTCCAGCTGAGGATCTCTCCCAAGGTCTCCTAACTACCTTTGTTTTAATCACAACCTCATCCTTTCTCGATGGAGCATGATACCATAGTGCTGCACAACAAATTACAACATGCAGCTATTGTTACTGGCTCCTCCAGGAATGGTTGCAATTAGTTGTGGAGCAATTTTTCTCCTGACTTGTACATGACACTGGCACAGCATTCAAGAACCTTGTGATCCAGTGACTAGAACAGGCTGCGGGAGGTGAGAATTCTATTGCTGACTCTGCCACTGACTTACATTAATGCTCTTGCTGGGAGGTTGCAATGTAACATTGCTTTATTTCTGAAAATCCAGAACATTAATACGTGAGAACCAAAACCAGAAAGAGAAAAAGCAGGCTGCTCCCTAAGGCAGCAAGGCACAACTCAACCCATCCTGTTCTAGGCTGGATCTTTGCAGACTGACTGCATAAGATCCAAATTGCGCACTTTCCTACAGAGTTAGCCTACAAGCAGGACCAGGAAGCCCCTTCCATTTAGAGCCATAGCTTTAACACAGTTTTGAATACAACACAACTTCACCCTTCTGTGTCCCCTCCAGCCCCGGCCTATTTTTTAATGTAAACTCCTTGAGGCAGGGACTGTGTATTACTGTTTGTACAGCACCTAGCACAATGGGGCCCTGATCTTGGCTGGGGACTATAGATGCTACTGTAACACAATAATACATATTAATTCTGCCTCATAACACCAGTTATGTAGCTCTGACTTTTTTCAGCCCCATTTTTCAGAGAGTTTAAGTGACTTGCCCTTGGTCACCCAGCAAGCCAGAATCAAAGCCAGGAATAGGACCTTAAAACGCCTAGTCTCCAGCTTTAACTACACTGCCTCTGTTTACTGGCTAGTTTCCATCTCTCCAATTGAACAAGCTCTCTCCATTTCATTAGAAATTCTGACATTCTTCTCATCTTTACTTTTGTTTGCTGAAGATTTGAAGTAAGAAACTAGATATGAAGTGCTATATATATATATATAGAGAGAGAGCTTAATTCCTGGCAATTAAGCCTGGTGATAATGCTTTTTGTGCATTAGTCATAATCACTTTTTAAGCAGCAAAGCCCATTACTGCTGTAGTGTGTGTCTCAGATGCCCTGCAGATTTGAGTAATTTTGGGTAATGCAGCTGTGTGTGGTAAAAAGATTTTACAATGTCTATAAAATTTTGCCTCATGTCACGTTCAGCAGTGAATCTGTGGCACTGTATTGCGGTTTCAGTACTGTTCATTAAATACCAGATACCGTTATGTTGTGCGGTTCTTAAACAAGAGCCATCATCAGAGACTGAGGAGGGTGGGGCAGGGGCTGGCACAGGCAAGGCTGGAATCTGGAGGGAGTGCTGTATTTGTGAGGAGCTGAACGGCTTCTGAGCAGCTCATTCAGTTTCTCCTCTTTACCGTTCCCCTGGTTTGGAATGTATAAGGTTGGCTCATCCCTTCTCAGCCCCAGAGCACGTTCCTGAAGAAAATATGTTGTGGCTACTGGCATACAGCTTTATTACACAGCAAACCAGCTGAGAGGATGCGTGCAGAATTCAAAGATGGCTGCATTATATAACCAATATGTGTCACATAAACATTAGGCGAAGGCAGTCAGCCTGTGCCACTGGTATCCGGGGATGCTGGCCCCTGTCATAAGACCAGGGTATAACCCTGACAGGGGTAACCCTAAACCATGTCATGGGGCTGGGGGTCAAGCAATAAAGACCAATCTTTCACCAGTGTTCCTGCCTGTAACACCTTTACTACTTGGTGAGCTGAGTCTGAAGGAGGTGGATAAAGGGGTTGGGGCCCCTGGCTAGTCCCTTGCCTCCCAATGTCCTGTACCTACAATGGCCTAGAGGCTGTGGAGCACTTGCAGCACCTTTTACAGATGTAGGAAGAGATCCTGCTTAACCCACTTAGCTACCTTCTGCCTCTGGCTTTCCACCAGCCTGTCCCGTCTATGGGAAGATTGCCTGTCTAAGCTCAGCCACTGTAATTTAGGGTTATCACCTGGCCGGTATTTGACCAGCCTGGCTGTTGTTGCTTTTTTTTGTTTGTTTGTTTTTTATGGATTAGCCAGTTGCCAGAAAAATAATTTAATCTGCCAGGTTGTTTTTTTTTTTTACATGGGTTTAAAGATTTGCATTATTGTGACAATACACTGGGATAGCTAACGTTAGACGTTTCTGTGTCCAGCTAAAGATGCTGCAGTGTTCCCACGTCCGCAGTTTAAGGAAGAAAATGATGTTATCAATCTTATCTAGATGTCTGATCTCACTATACGTGGCTGTGGAAGGGGCGGGGGTTGCAGAGTTGCCTTGGGGTGGGGGTTGCGGCAGGCTTGCCTTCTGGTGGTGGAGGGAAGTGATAAGCCTACTCTAGCTCCAGCGCCAGTCCAGCACAGTCAATGCTCTCAAAGTTATACTTTACCTCATTGCAAGTTGTGGAGGAGAGGCCGTTTGTGGCCTTTTGTTCTTTCTCATAATGAGAGCTGGACAAACAATGCAAATAATTCTACATAAAGCTATTTGAATTTTTAACTGAATTTGCTTTATGCGCCTTTTGTCTCCCCTTCCCACAAATGTTTGAGTGTGTCAGTTGAATCGGCTACCGCTTGAGGAATGGGAATGGCAAAATCACATGACTGGGCTTTCATAGGCACAGATTTTTAAATTCGCACATGCCAGTCTTCACCTTGGCAGGGCTTCAGTCAGAGATTCCTAGGACATGAGTCTCCACTGCCCTGCACCCTGTGTTGTCATTTACTTGTGTGCAATGTAAGTGTGAAATGCTACCATGGGGCTCAATCTTGAGCCACCGAATACACCGAATACAGCCAGGCAGGGTCATCCAGTGGGTCATCCAGTGTTCCCTCACTCGTCTGTGCAGGCTGCCCCCATCACCAGTCCATATACAGGAAGGAAGAACAGCCACCCCTAGACAGCTACTCCACCTCCTGTGCAGCTGGGTGGGGAATGGGTGGAGTCGTGGCTCCATCATAGAATCATAGAATATCAGGGTTGGAAGGGACCTCAGGAAGTCATCTAGTCCAACCCCCTGCTCAAAGCAGGACCAACACCAACTAAATCATCCCAGCCAAGGCTTTGTCAAGCCTGACCTTAAAAACCTCTAAGGAAGGAGATTCCACCACCTCCCTAGGTAACCCAGTCCAGTGCTTCACCACCCTCCTAGTGAAAAAGTTTTTCCTAATATCCAACCTAGACCTCCCCCACTGCAACTTGAGCCCATTACTCCTTGTTCTGTCATCTGCTACCACTGAGAACAGTCTAGATCCATCCTTTTTGGAACCCCCTTTCAGGTAGTTGAAACCAGCTATCAAATCCCCCCTCATTCTTCTCTTCTGTAGACTAAACAATCCCAGTTCCCTCAGCCTCTCCTCATAAGTCATGTGCTCCAGCCCCCTAATCAGTTTTGTTGCCCTCTGCTGGACTCTTTCCAATTTTTCCACATCCTTCTTGTAGTGTGGGGCCCAAAACTGGACACAGTACTCCAGGTGAGGCCTCACCAATGTCGAATAGAGGGGAATGATCACGTCCCTCAATCTGCTGGCAATGCCCCTACTTATACAGCCCAAAATGCTGTTAGCCTTCTTGGCAACAAGGGCACACTGTCGACTCATATCCAGCTTCTCATCCACTGTTACCCCTAGGTCTTTTTCTGCAGAACTGCTGCCTAGCCACTTGGTCCCTAGTCTGTAACAGTGCATGGGATTCTTCCGTCCTAAGTGCAGGACTCTGCACTTGTCCTTGTTGAACCTCATCAGATTTCTTTTGGCCCATCCCCACAATGCACTTGCCAACATAGCTGAGCTAATGCAGTGAGAGAAGTAAATTGGGCAGGAAAAAGGGACTGGTGCAACTTACTTTGCCTATAGAGGAAGAGGGAAGCAATGACTGAATAATGACTCTGTTCCTGGACAGTGAAGCTCTGTGCTGCCCCTTCCTTAGGCTGGATCCCCCGGTGCAGGCAACCCAGACTGGTCTGGCAGTGTTTTACAACCATTTTGTACAGGTGTAAGTGACAACACAAAGTGCAAAGCCATTGAGAATCAGCCCCCAAGCAACTTATCTGACTGACCACAACTAAGCAGTGCAATTCAAACTTTGAATGTTGGGGCCTAATCTATAGCCTGAAATACTTTTAAAGCATATCTGTTGGATAAATTCAAACAATAATGAATCTGAAGAACTCACAGGCTATTCACCCAATATCCCTCCTGTTCTCTGCCTGGGGCACACAATAGTTTAATGTCCTGAGGGATGTACTGCCTGAGTCTAATCCAGGTTATTGGGCTCAACACAGGGGTAAATGGATTGGCGTTAGTGGCTTGTGATGTACAGGAGATCAGACGGGTTGATCTGGTGGTCTCTCCTGCCCTTAAACTCTAAGCAGCCACACTCAAACAGTCTTAAGTGAGTCCACCCATGAAGAACTATGTGAGCAGAGGGCTTTGCTGAGCATTGTTTTAGGGAGCTGTGTATGGGGGAGGGAGGGAAGCAGGAGAGAGAGAGAGGCACCACAGGAGAAGTACCACGGAAGCAGGAAGCTCCAGCAGAGCATGAACAAGCACAAATGCATGATCCTGAGGAAAAACCATCAGAGAGAGCTTTTGTGGAGGGCTGACTGATGGAGGTTTGATGGTGTGAGCAAGGAAATGGTCTCTGGTGTGTTTGATTCCTCCTGTGTTCAGTAAAACGGGACTTTGTATATTCTTGTAAATAAACAGAATTGCACGGAAGACATCTGACTCCATCATCAATTTTGTCTCCTAACTGGAACGACCTGCAAGACCCTGAATTTTGGTTAGCTGCTCATTGTGAAAGGACTAACAGTAGTAGTGGAAGGTAGAGTTTACAAAGACAACATTCCCCAGGACATGATTTACAAGTGTTTGAAATTGGAGAAGCAGTTGTCTCTTTCTAGTC
Organism: Platysternon megacephalum; assembly: GCA_003942145.1. Classification (NCBI taxonomy): domain Eukaryota; kingdom Metazoa; phylum Chordata; order Testudines; family Platysternidae; genus Platysternon; species Platysternon megacephalum. The sequence goes on from QXTE01000067.1 coordinate 7,091,100, forward strand.
TCATACTCCTTAGTGAAAAGAGATGGCTAAACACCAGCCATGCTGTGATCCACTCAAATGCCACGAGTACTATGTCTTTAGAGATCTCTCAGCATTATGTCCTAGATAAGCCCACAGGCACAATTATTGAAAATAAATGTATTGCAATCATACTTCATTAGTTTCAATTAAACCGGGACTGAAACATCTTCCCTGATAAATTTTACCTCCATAAAACTGAGCACATCCTTCAGATCAGATTCCTACTGAACTGGAAACACAAGAAAGACCTTGTTTCTGCCATATCGTTCTGCCATTGTGGCTCATCACCATTCTGGAGGGAAAACCTCAAAGGATGAAAAGACTGTCCATTCTCCATAACTCTGGAATCCAAGATCTCTTTGCTGGCTGCTAAAAAGGGGTGTCTATCAGAGCTGGCTGGAAATTTTACAATAGAATGATTTTCCATTGGAAAATGCTGATTCGTCAATATCAAAATGTTCCATGGGAATGTATCAATCTCAATTAAACCTGCCAGCTTGCCCGTCCCCAGACTCTGCCCGCTTGGTGGGCCATTGCAGAGCCAGACCACCCCTGCAGCGCTCTGGGTCCCTTTTGTCCCTATTTGGGATTAAAGTTTTTTCAAAAAATTGAAATTTTTCATGGGAAGAGAAGACTGTTTTCCAATCAACTCTTAGTGCCTTTAATTGTTGTTCTACTGCTGCTGCCAGTTGTAACAATGATGGTTTCATGATCTGAACTAGAAGGTCATACAAGACACTGATTAATTTCACATACCATAGGTCCATCAAAGAACCATCTCTGATTGTAACAATGTTCTGTTACCACTCATCTGTGCTGGGTTTCAGGAGGTTGCTTATAAGTGACCTGAGAGAGACAGAAATTTCTATACAGCTTGGCAGAAAATCATATTTTCTGTCTTGGAAAGAGGTTTGAGATTGGAAAAAATCAAAAAGTCAAAAACTCAATCATTTTTGCAAAACAAACATTAATTTGGGGGTCAGTCAAAATCTTTCCATTTGGAGCATTTCAAAATGTTTCATTTTTATTTTGACCATTTTTTTTTACTGTAATTAGGTCAAATGTTAAAACAACATGACATTTTGGACCATAAAACCAAATGTTTTTGTTTAAAAAAATATCAAAATGGGATATTTTGACAATTTTGAACCTTTTTTCAAAAAAAATTTGAGTTGAGAAATTCATTGAAATCAATCCTTTCCCATAACAGCTTTGGCTTCAACAAACTGACGTTTTTTAACGGTAAAGAGTTCGCTGATAAATTCCTGACCTCTCCAGATTTCTAATCATCCCATTTCCATGCAGTGACACTTCCCTTTTCAAAAAAATCCTAACTTTCACCTCTGCTACTATGCTTACTATGGAGTATTGCAAAGGCACAACATCTCTGGGCTGCAGGTCCATACTCCCAGCTGCCCCCATATACTGTCCTGCGGCCCAGCCCTGCCCAACCTCCACCCTCTTGCACTAGGGGGCTCTTCTGAACATGGTGCAGGACTGGGTCTAAGTCTGATGTATCTCCCCTTTGCATCAGTCCTATTCTCCTTGGGCAGGACTTACACTGGCCCTATAGCTCCTTTGTGCTGGCCTAGTCAATGCAAAGGGTCCATAGGACAATGGTGAATTAAAAACTCAGGGTGGGATTTGCCTAACTCCCATTGGGAATTTGTGACTCCCACACACGATGAATAAAGCTCACAGTTTTTTGACCTCACTATTGGGACACAGGCCCAGGCACCTAAACTCCTTTGACGGCCTGGTCCGCAGTGTCTCATTTTAAGGGAGCTCCCGGTAACCAGAGACACAACAGTAGCTTCATAGAATCATAGAACTTAAGATCAGAAGGGACCATTATGATCATCTAGTCTGACCTCCTGCATGATGCAGGCCACAAGAGTTGACCCACCCACTCCTGAAATAACTCTCACCCTTGACTCAGCTGTTGAAGTCCCCAAATCTTGATTTAACGACTTCAAGCAGCAGATAATCCTCTAGCAAGCGACCCCTGCCCCATGCTGCGGAGGAAGGCGAAAACCCTCCAGGGCCTCTACCAATCTACCCTGGAGGACACTTCCTTCCCAACCCCAAATATGGCGATCAGCTGAACCCCGAGCATGCGGGCAAGATTCTCCATCCAGACACTCAGCTTGTGATGCCTCTGCTCCTTAGCAGCATTTGCTGACCATCACTTTGTTGTACCATTAAAGGAAACAATAGCATGTGCCATGCTGTCCACACCTTGGCAATATCAGCCTTTCCTCATTTACTTTTGTTTACAATTACTCCTAATTTTGTTCTTCAAAGCTAGTTAAGAACAAATGCTGGTAGGATTGATGGGGAACTAACTGCATGATTAAGTAATTACATTTTTAAAGCTTGCCTTACACCACAACTAATGATTTTTTCACAAGTAGCAGAAACTCGAGGTAATGAATGGGAAATGTTGACATGTACTTAATTTTTTCAAAGTCTTTTATCATTCTGGGGCTGGCTCCATACAGTGGATATAATACTTGAAGGAAGGAATTCCATCAGATGGTCTCAATATCCATTGTACAGCATGCTGAACTCCGGTGTGCAATTTTTATTTGATTTGTTTCATGATCAAAATATGTCATTATCTGGTTGACTAGATAGCGAATACATTCAGGCAAGGATCTTCCATTATTCACACTGCTGTAGCACCCAGGTTGGGGTCCAATTCTATTAGGCACAGTCTAAATACTTAGGACCTGATCAAAAGCACAATGAAGTCAATGGAAATACTCCCACTGATTTCACTGGACTCTGGAGCAGGCCCCTCATGAGAGACAGTCCCTGCCCTAAAGCACTTACAATCTAAATAGGGAAGATAGACAAAAGGCGTGAGGGAAAACAGAGACACAGAGAGGTGAAGTAAGTCGCCCAAGGTCGCTCAACAGGCCAGTGGTCAGCGCATGAACTGGACCTAATTCTGGTCCTTTTGATGCACATAGCAAATCAGATGCTGTAACTAAACCAACAGAATAAGGTCATACGATTTTAGGTCATAGCATATGAATACTTTCCACCAGGCATAATAATTACTACTGTGGGTAATCAATCAGGCATAATTATTACCGTAGGTAGTCCCTTGACGCAGTGAGAGTACTCCTTGTAGTAAGCCACTAGCATTGTGTCCAGATGTAAGCGTCTATAGGGTCAGATCCTTAATGAAGTGATTCACCTCAAATTATTCACCAAACAGTATTTTGATGGCTAGAATAGATTTCTGCCTGTCAGAAATAGTCATGGCATGAAGTTAGCCAACTTTTCATTACAAGAGAATCCTCATTTTTCTCAGGTGACAAAAGGTACTCCTTGAATTTCAGGATATTGCCTTACTTTTGTGGAGATGAAATTTGAGGGACAACTCCAAAATTTAAATATTATTCTGGTTTTAATCCATAGCACCAAACACAGCTAAATCTGTCATCACCATTTTCTCTCTAGTTTCACGAATTTTAAGACCAGCAGGGACCATTGTGATTATCTAGTCGGACTTCCTGGATAGCACAGGCCAGATAATTTCACTAAGTGGATCCTGCATCATGCTCATAACTTCTGGTTGAGCTAGATCATATCTTTTAGAAAAACCTCCACACTTGATTTAAAGACTCCAGGTGATGAAGATTTTACCACATCCCTTGGTAATCTCTTCCAGTGGTAAATTACTTTCATTGTTAAAAATGTGCACCTTATTTCCAGTTTGACCTTTGCTGACTCCAGAAACAAGACACTGGAGCTCATTATGTTACCTGATGGATAAGTAGCAGTTTTATGGTAAATGCTCCATACAAATGACTAACTGAGAAACTCTTTACAATCCTGATGAAATCCAGAAACCTAGGCATCCTGTTGTGTTTTCCTAGATACTAATAATCAAGCAACACAAAATACTTACAAGAATGGCATCTGTTGCTAATTGTTGAATGGAACATTCTCAACCATGAGAGGGGTTGCTGTCTTAGTCTGTATCCACAAAAACAACCAGGAGTCCAGTGGCACTTTAAAGACTAACAGATTTATTTGGGCATAAGCTTTTGTGGGTAAAAAACCATCTTGTATCTGAAGAAGTGGGTTTTTACCCACAAAAGCTTATGCCCAAATAACTCTGTTAGCCTTTAAGGTGCCACTGAACTCCTCGTTCTCAACCAGTGGACCTGAACTGTTTAACAAGGAAAGGAGGGTGGGATGACATTTTAAAGCATGGAAGAGGTTTATCTATAGAGCTGGTTAAAAATATTTGATTTTGAAATTTCAATGAACATGTCAATTAAAAATGGGGGGGGGAATTAATAAAATGTTCATTATTTCCCCCTTCCCCCCTTTTATTTGACCAGCTTGAATTCCAGCTCTCTATGGCTTTATGGTAGTATTCATCACCTTAGTATCTGAGCTCCTATCTCTACTCATTGCCTAAGACTTCAAGAAGAAGTGAGCATGCTTTTTTTGATATCTCAGCATGTTAAAATCAGATCTGCCTCGGAATTATTATTTATTTTATAAATGCAATCTAAAGGCTCCAAACAAGACTATTGTACTAGGAAATGAACAACACATGCTAAGAGATAGTGTCTGTCGCAAACAGCTTATAGACTAAAGGTAGGAGGAGAAACAGAGATAAAGTGACTCATGCAAGGTCAGTGGAATAACTGGGAATAGAACCTATGACGCCTACCTCCCCATTTAATGCCCACTGAAAAGACATTTGCTTGCCTAACCTTGCATCAGTGAAGAGTAATTAGCTGTTGTAAAACAGCAGCAGTTGCTGACAGCAGTCATGGGGGGGCATTTATTTGATGTTGTTGATGAAGGATTAAAAATAATCTAAACCTTAAAATATCCTGTGCAAAAGCACTGTTCTATCTAGAAAAAAAAAGAACAAAAATGAAGAAGAAGTTTCTATCAAAGTGGTATTGAAACAAAATGCAAAATTGCTTTGGATGTCAGCTGAAATATTTATTCCCGTGTGCTTTTAGAATTCACCCCTTCCTACCAGCTACTCTTTCTAACACAAAGGACAACCAAATTGACATCAAGTAAAGTTAGTATTCCACTGTCATTTCTCTGGACATCATCTGTGACAGCTGTGCTCGCGGTGATTCAGTCCCTCGCACGTCACTGTTTTCATGTCAGCTCTCCATTTCACGTCGCAGAAATCCCTTCTGTCAGTTCCCATTCAGTTTGATAGGTCAGGCTTACACCTGCAAACTGGGGCAGTGCTTATCTGACAGGATCTGTCACAGCACAGCAGTCACCATGCTCAGCGAAACAGCAACTTCTCTCAATAGCAAGTTTGTTAGGAGGACTTTTAGGGTTTGTTTGTTTCCCCCGCCCCCGTCACCAGCTCTGTGCCAGCGACAAACACTGGGAACTACAGGAGAAATGACAACTTTCATCAGTGGGGAGAAACCAGAGACTTTTCTGGCAAAGTCAGTGCAGGGTGATGGCTTGTTTTTTTCCTTCCTTGGTCTGTGCCAAATCCCGTCCAAGATATCACGACCACTATAAGATGTTCCTTCCGTTGAGTGCAATTCATGCATCATTTAGATCCATGCCCCACATTTCTAAGATGGCAAACATCTATGAGGTCATCTGGTCCATCCACTTCTCAAAACACAGGATCGTTCCCTATATACGCTATAGGCATGTCCTCCAGTGCTCTGTCCACTCAGATGTAATTAAAATGTCTGTAGCAAGAGGCCTTCCACCACTGTGGAAAAATTGGAAAGAGTCCAGCGGAGGGCAACAAAAATGATTAGGGGGCTGGAGCACATGAGTTACGAGGAGAGGCTGAGGGAACTGGGATTGTTTAGTCTGCAGAAGAGAAGAATGAGGAGGGATTTGATAGCTGCTTTCAACTACCTGAAAAGGGGTTCCAAAGAGGATGGATCTAGACTGTTCACAGTGGTACCAGATAACAGAACAAGGAGTAATGGTCTCAAGTTGCAGTGGGGGAGGTTTAGATTGGATCTTAGGAAAAACTTTTTCACTAGGAGGGTGGTGAAGCACTGGAATGGGTTACCTAGGGAGGTGGTGGAATCTCCTTCCTTAGAGGTTTTTAAGGTCAGGCTTGACAAAGCCCTGGCTGGGATGATTTAGTTGGGGGTTGGTCCTGCTTTGAGCAGGGGGTTGGACTAGATGACCTCCTGAGGTCCCTTCCAACCCTGATATTCTATGATTCACTCCCACAGATCTCACTGTTAGGAAATGTTTCCCATTATTCAGCCTAAATTTTCCTTTTCTTAATTTCCTCCAACAGCTAGTGATACCCACTTATACCAGCCTAAGCAGTGGAGAGGCGCTAGACTGGGAGTCAGGAAACCTAGGTTCTTCTCGAGTCCTGCTATGTAAACTTTGATGAGTCACTTCTGTCTCCCTTCTTATCTTTGTCTTGTAAACTCTTTTTGTGCAAGGGACTGTCTCTTACTATGTGTATGTACAGCATCTCTCATAATGGAGTGTCTTGGTTGTGGTTTTTCTAGGTGCTGTTTTAAAAGAAATAATAATCAGAGCTCTTTGGAAAATGGAAATTCCTTCCCATTAAAAATGTCATGTTTTCAAAAAAAAAAAAAAAGAGTTAATCTGATTCAGGATGAAAAGTCAAAAAAGCAACTTTTTCTGCAGAATGGGATTGCCAGAAGAATTCTGTTTTGAGAGAACTGAAATAGAAGTTTTCAGCTTGTTGGCCTGGAAGCCTCTTGTCAGTTTCAGTCTCTCCACAGGCAGAAAGTGAAACTGATAAGAGCCTTCCAGGCATGCTGCCAGAGGCTGAGTACAGAGGCTTTCCTCCCCTCAGCTCCCCTGCCCTCCCCGCAGAAGTGGTTCTCTGGCTACCTGCAGAAAGGGACATGGGTCAGAGGCAGCCACGGAGACATCATTTTGATTTTCCCAGTGGAAAAAAGTCTCTTTTTTTGGCAACATTTAAATTTTCCCATAGAAAATTCCAATTTTGTGAAAAGAGCCTTTCCCATCAAAAAATCATTCCAACAGAAAATTCTTGATCAGCTCTAACAATAATTAGTAAATAACCAATTCCCCTTTGCCTTGGTGTTTGTACTCTCAGATGTGGCGCTAAACATTATTTATTTCCATGTTGCACACTTGTATAATTTAATCTTTCCTCATTTCATGACTGGTTAAGCTAAGGAAGACAAAGCAGAGGAGTCTACACACCTCTGAGCTTTGGGCATTACCATTTACCTTCTTAGATCACAAGGACAAGTGGGCCTACCATTTTTGCTCAATATGCCATGCTGGAGCAGGCAGAGCTGGTGCTGAAGATAATCAACCCCAAACTTCACCCTCACTGCATTAGCAACGTCACCACTAGGGTGACTCATGTTACGGTGAGGTTTGTGACGCGAGATTAAGACATCACAACAATATGATGACACAATATCAGGGTGCCTTGACTCATTCATGATGACATTATCCCAAAGAGCCCAAGTTTAAAATGGTGGGAGAATACTAGACCTGGGACGAATTGAATCTAATTTATTTGACTAAGGGCTTCAGAAATACTAAAACACTAGGATTCTCTCTGCCTGAGCACACCAGTGAACTGACCCCCTCCATGACCCTGCACAGAAGCAGGTTACAATTACAATCTCTGCTATCTCTGTGTGTCCATGAGATGCAAGGCACCTGAAAGGAGATGGCGGGGGAGGAGGGGTACAAAGGAGTCAGATCTGTGGCCCCTCCCTCTCTGTGTCCCTGGCGGTAGAAGTGGATGGCTGCATAGCACAAGGGGAGGAGCAGTGCATACATTCCCCCTGCACCGATGGAAGCACTGGGAGGGATTTTCATGGGGTGGGGTGGGATTCCTATACTCCTCCCTATGGTAGGCTGGATTCTTGTGCCCCAAATTCAGACATGCCATGACTGAGAAGGGATGGCCAGACAAAAAGAGGGGAGCAGTTCTAAGGTCACATCGTTACTCAGTAACACGTGCACATGTATTTGTGGATCCGTTCTGTTTTTCTTTACTAAGTTATCCTGCATTTCCTTGTTGCTACCAAGAGGTTCAATCCTGTAATTTCCATAGCCACCAGCTAGAACTGAGGGCACCCACTGTATCAGACCCAATGTTTTTACAGGTAGAGTCCAACTCATTAAAGACAAGAGGTCTATTAAAGCTTTGAGGAACCCTTGCATGGCCAGGTAAAAGGGATGAAATGGATCAATACAAAAGGTCAGGGTGGGGGGAAGAGGAAAGTTGGTCTTGTGATTAAGCTCCTAAACTGTTCCTCAGAAGTCCTGAGTTCAACTCCTAGCTCTGCTATAGGCTCTCTGTGTGATGCTGGGCAGGTCCCTAAGGCCTTGATTCAGCAAAGTGCTTGATGATATGTCAAGCTTTAATGCAGTTTAAGCGAATGCTTAGGCCTTAATATCTTTGTGCTTCTGTTCCCCAGGTGACAAACAGTAATGATATTGCTTTTTCTACCACCTCCTATCCATTTTTAGATTGTAAGCTCTTTGGGGCACGGACTCTCTCTTAGGGTACATTTCCGCTGCAGCTGGGAGGTGTAATTTCCAGCTCAGGTAGCCATACATGCACTAGCTCTGATCAAACTAGCATGCTAAAAACAGCAGGGTGGCCTCAGCAGCATGGATAGCGAACCAGCCAAGTTCAGGCCCATCTCAGATACGTTCGCCAGCAGCTAGCTCGAGCTGCCGGCCGTGTTTGGCGGCGTGTGGGTTCTTTCAGCGTGCTGCTGTCCCAGCTCTGCGCAGATAGTGGAGATCGCAGACTTTGACTGAACTGCCCAATAAATCCGCAGACTCAGTTTTCAGCGAAGGAACTTGGTCAGGTTTATTGCCAACGAAGCACGGTATGGGTGCCCTATACTTGCTACAAGTACACTCAATGCACGTATGCCCGTGACAATGGACCTGCTCATTGAACGGCGGGACTTTCTATTCTCCCCTCGGCCAGACAGAGATACTCCCTCTGAGACTCCATACATCAATACAAACAAGTTACGTACTGCCCCGATGATGTAGTTAGTTGAAACCCTCTGACGTGGCCGGTTACCACCTGTCACCTTGTACATCTCTATCCATCACACTGTTATCCTGAGCTTATCTTTAGGATGGATCAGCGTGTTTCTGTTCTCTTTAGGGAATGTGTTGGCGCTGAGATGTTCTGGTACCACCCTTCTGGAATGTGCTTTAGGAATGTGTATTTTTGCAATATCAGCCCTGTTCTTGCCAGATTCTGTGAGCAGGGCCTGCTTTTAGCTCACAGCCTGATTTTGCTTTATATCAGCAAAGTTTTGACCACTACTTTAGCCCAGGCCTCAGGCCTCATACCAGGCCTCTGATACAAGGGCTTATGTTTCAGGCCCTCTTCCTGCTACAGTCACCAACGTCTGAACATCTGGGTTAGCCTAGATCTGGTGTGAGCTGCCACACTGCAAAGCCCAGTTTGAGTTACTGTGTCTTCACAGGTTTCAGAGTAGCAGCCGTGTTAGTCTGTATCAGCAAAAAGAACAGGAGTACTTGTGGCACCTTAGAGACTAACAAATTTATTTGAGCATAAGCTTTCGTGGACTACAGTCCACTTCTTCGGATGCATAGAATGGAACATACAGTAAGAAGATATTTATACATACAGAGAACATGAGAAGGTGGAGGTAGCCATACCAACTGTAAGTGGCTAATTAATTAAGAGAAGCTATTAACAGCAGGGGAGAAAAACTTTTGAAGTGATAATCCAAATGGCCCATTTCGGACAGTTGACATGAAAGTGTGAGGCTACTTCAACATGGGGAAATAGATTCAATTAGTGTAATGACCGAGCCATTCCCAGTCTCTGTTCAAACCTAAGTTAATGGTATCTAATTTGCATATTAATTCAAGTTCAGCAGCCTCTCGTTGGAGTCTCACTTGTGTGGGTCATCGCTAAGATTTCGGGGAGCACATCCTATGATTCTTTGTGCTGCAGCACACTACAGTGACGTATGATTCTTTCCCAGTGAACTGTAGAGGAACCTGTCTGTCCTGGGTACATGGAGGGTGGGGATTGTTGGAAGGCATTGGAGGACTATCAGCACTCAAGCGGTTTAGCCTGTGTCCTCACTGAAAAGTGAAAGCTGCATCCGGGCTTTTATCTTGTAGCCCCAGGACAGACCAGCTAGCTTGGATTGAAAGCACCACTAAATTTGGGTGAGAGAATTTTGTGTGTGGATGGAAGAGAGGTTAGGGGGCAACGCCCAAGTAAGAGCCCAGACTAACTCAGCATTGAAGACAAACCCTTACCATGTGTTTTTACAGTACCTAGCACACTGGGACCCAAATCGTGGCTGGGGTCTCTAGACACTGGGGCACTTAGGCAGCTAACTGCAACTTTAGTTGCCTATATCCCAGAATCAGGCACCACTGGGATTCACAAAGTCCCTGTTCAGTTACCCCCAAGCCCTATAGGTTCCTAAAATCACTTGGTGCCAACATTTTTGCAGTTTAAGTTCCCTCAGCCCTTATATTTCTGCTTCAGGGCATGTGCACTGTAACCTCTTGCCAGGCTTCCAGATCCTAGGCCTCAGAGCAATGCACAAACCAGGAGAAGATAGGTGGATAGAAAGCTGGCTAGATCGTCAGGCTCAGCGGGCAGTGATCAACGGCTCGATGTCTAGTTGGCAGCCGGTATCAAGCGGAGTGCCCCAGGGGTCGGTCCTGGGACTGGTTTTGTTCAACATCTTCATTAATGATCTGGATGATGGGATGGATTGCACCCTCAGCAAGTTCGCGAATGACACTAAGCTGAGGGGAGAGGGAGATACGCTGGAGGGTAGGGATAGGATACAGAGTGACATAGACAAATTGGAGGATTGGGCCAAAAGAAATCTGATGATGTTCAACAAGGACAAGTGCAAAGTCCTGCACTTAGGACGGAAGAATCTCGTGCACTGCTACAGGCTGGGGACCGACTGGCTAAGCGGCAGTTCTGCAGAAAAGGACCTGAGGATTACAGTGGATGAGAAGCTGGATATGAGTCAACAGTGGAAGATGCCAAGAAGGCTAACGGCATACTGGGCTGCATTAGTAGGAGCATTGCCAGAAGATCGAGGGAAGTGATTATTTCCCTCTATTCGGCACTGGTGAGGCCCCATCTGGAGTATTGCATCCAGTTTTGGGCTCCCCACTACAGAAAGGAAGTGGACAAATTGGAGACAGTCCAGTGGAGGGCAGCAAAAATGATCAGGGAGCTGGGGCACATGACTTATGAGGAGAGGCTGAGGGAACTTGGCTTATTTAGTCTGCAAAAGAGAAGAGTGAGGGGAGATTTGATAGCAGCCTTCAACTACCTGAAGGGAGGTTCCAAAGAGGATGGAGCTAGGCTGTTCTCAGTGGTGGCAGATGACAGAACAAAGAGCAATGGTCTCAAGTTGCAGTGGGGGAGGTCGAGGTTGGATATTAGGAAACACTATTTCATTAGGAGGGTGGTGGAGCACTGGAATGGGTTACCTAGGGAGGTGGTGGAAGCTCCATCCTTAGAGGTTTTTAAGGCCCGGCTTGACAAAGCCCTGGCTGGGATGATTTAGTTGGGGCTAGCAGGGGGTTGGACTAGATCTAGATGTCCTCCTGAGGTCCCTTCCAACCCTAATCTTCTGTTTCTATGATCCTCCACCTTCGGAGCCTGATCCTGTAAGCATACTCAGAGTTTGCCTACTGGATCGGTCCCCTATAGAAGTGATTCTCAACCAGGAGTCCAGGGCCCACTGGAGGGCCGTGAAGAGGTTTCAGGGGGTCCATCAAGCAGGGCCAGCATTAAACTTGCCTGCCACCAAGGGCTGAAGCCAAAGATTGAGCAACTTAGCTTCCAGGGCCGCCTGCGGTGTGGCACCCCAGGCAATTGCCCTGCTCGCTACCCCCTAATGCCAGCCCTGGCTTTTATATGCAGCAAAACAGTTGTTGTAGCACAGGTGAGCCGTGGAGTTTTTACAGTATGTTGTGGGGGCCTCAGAAAGTAAAAGGTTGAGAGCCCCTGCCCTATAAGCAAGCTTACCCACAATGGTGGGGTGGGAGGAAGGAGGCGGCTCTCCCTCAGAATTCTAAACCCAGTTGTTAGGGTTACTCAGCTGGGATGTGGGAGACTCCCTGTTCAAGTCCCCCCTTCACGTGCAGGAGCAAAAGGATTTGAACAGGGAACAGTCACCTCTCAAGAGAATACTTTAACCACTGGGCTGCAGGATAGTATGACATGGGCCTTTCTCAGCCTCTCCTGTTGAAGCTGTTCCACTGTGTATGAATAATGTAAAAAGTCACTGGAGCATGGGATCCTGGGTCACCCACCTCCCGGATGACGGCACTAATCACCAGGCTACACAGTCAGTCTTTCTTCTCTCTCCCTCTCCTCCTCACAATGACTATTTTAAATTATTGTTTCACAATGGAACAGCTTCAACCGAAGATATTGAGGGAACTCCATATCCTTCCCATAGCTCAGTGGTTAGGGTACTCGGCCGAGAGGTGGTAATTCCCTTCTGCCCCTCAGGTGAGGGAGGGTACTTTCAGCAGGCATCTCCCACATTCCAGAGAAGCACCCTACCCACCGGGCTAAAATTCATGAGGGAGGTTCCCCTTGGGTTCTTGCTAAAACAGCGCAGGCGCCTAACCCCAAGAGAGGGTTTGTAGCCGAGAATCCCAAACAGAGGGAGCCACCGCCTGGCAGCCCAGATTTAAGCAAGTATCGCCAAAAGAGGGGCGGGGCTTGGCACCTCTCATTGGCTACCTTAGGCGAGGAGCTGCTTAGCCGGCTGTCTTTTGTAAATCCCATCCTGAGGCACCTGTCTCACTTCATTCAGCGTACAGGGAAACTAAGTGCCAATCTCAGGCTTTGTGAATGGCAGTGATTTTCCAGTATCAGAGGGGTAGCCGTGTTAGTCTGGATCTGTAAAAGCAGCAAAGAATCCTGTGGCACCTTATAGACTAACAGAGGTTTTGCAGCATGAGCTTTCGTGGGTGAATACCCACTTCTTCGGATGCAAGTCGATTTTCCAGTTAGGTGTGTTGATGCTGAGTGTTACCACATCTACGTTTCTTTGTGAATCTAGCCATAGAGCAACACAAACAATAGTAGTTAAAAAGAAGGGGGGGGGGGAAAGCACTCCACCTAAGGAAGTGATACACAAGGGGCGGGGGGAACCCCTAGCATTTGGCTTTCTCTAGGAACTTTAGCCTCTAAATAGGAGATAATTCATTTTGCTTTCACCCACCCAATTTTCCATTTTAGTGTATAATTTATTTATTGAGCATTACACTGATTATCCATACTTAGCCTAATGATCAAATAGCTCTAAAGGCCAATATATTTGGCTGAGGCAACCCTCAGGATTTTTTCTTTTCCTTTTCAGACTTTTTTTTCTTTTCCTTTTATTCTGAATTTTTAGGGTGATTATAGGGCGTGTAAGATCTTTAAAGGATTGGCAGGAGGCACAACACTCAAATCCTTTATCCAGAGGCTAGAGGAAGTGTGAGTTGCCAACATGCAATTCCTCCATTGTCCCACCAATGTCCTGAATTAACAGAGGAACCATGCTCTCTTTCCACTGAGAGAAAATCAGCTTCTTTGCTTCTGAGGGCCCCTTTTCAGGAAACCACGTGCGTCTGTCCATCCCTCTTTAGGAAATCAGTTACGTACATGTTTAACTTTAAGCATGTGCCTATGTCCGGTTGACTTCAACATCAGGTAAGTACGTGCTTAGGTGATCGCCGGAATAGGGATGGTCTCCTGAATGGGGATCTAAATCAGAAAACTGGCCGCTAGTTAGTCTTTCTAGATAGTGAGAGTAAGGTGAGCTTTAGACAATGAATCAAGATGGTGGAAGGAAATTAATCTAGTTTTATAATCTAATCTGGGAACACAAACGTATTTCTTAATCACAACTGTTCGGTTATTGGATGCTCTCACTACAGGGCACAGTTTATTAATATCCGTAATATTTGTTGGCCTTTTACAAGTCACAGGGGAAGGATGGTTCAGTGGTTAGGGAACTAGTCTAGAACTTTAGAAACCTGTGTTCAAGTCCCTGCTTTACTATAAACTGCCTGTGTGACCTTGTGGAAGTCCCTGAACCTCAGTTTTCCCATTCATAAGCACCTCCTCCTTTCACAAGGGTGGTGGGAGGATAAATACATTACAGATTGTGAGGTGCTCAAATACTATGGTAATAGGGGCCATATGCTATTCTACAAGGAGTCTCAAACACCACCTCATCATACCCGAGCACCTTTCTGTTATGCATTAAGCAATGTGACCATTTTCTCTCACCCTCTCCCCAGAGGGAGAAACATGATCTATTTGTAATTTAGTAGATACTTTTACTATCTATATCATACTTACACAGAGAATATTAATAAGGCTCAACCTCTCTGAGAAGTCACCCCTACATGATAGGATCATTATTACGATTATGTTTAACCTTGGCAGAATTTGATGTTGATTTTTTTATAATTTCAACGCATAATACCAATGTTTCTTTTTAAGCATTTTTTCTATTTTAACTATTTTAATTTTCACAGTTGTGCAAAATTATGAGGGCAGGTCAGAAAACAGGGCTTGGATAATAATTTTTTAATGGCAGTAGGCGTGATTCAAAAAGTTAAAGCTTTATAACTGTTAAAACACAAGTTGTCAACATCATGTCAAAATACACAAAGTAAATATACTTAAAACAAACCCTAATGAGTTCTCAAGCAGCATTTTTCATATACATTTTCTGTAAATTTTTATTATTATCCACGCAAATATTTTTCCTTCGGTTTGTGCGTGTAAGGTGAAATCAATATTTACTGACATTTACTGATAAAACTCTAATCTTTCCAAGCCTAACCATGTTTAAGCCAATGATTATGCAGGAGTCAATGGTAGGATAAAAATTTGGGGGCTTAGTCATTGTTGCATGGTTCCAGCATGTAGTGAACTTATAATAATAATAATAAATAATAATAATAATAATAATTCCAAGCTCTTATTTTGTTTTACAAAGGAGAGAAGTACTAGAGCTGGTTGGCTATTTTTTGATGACACCTTTTTTTGTCAGAAAATGCAGATTCATTGACATCAAAATATTTTGTGAGAAAGGGTCAGTTCTGACAAGTTTCCCCTTTCAAAAAAGGGTTGAAAACCTTTTGATAATGAAAAGGTTCTTTTTTCAATCAAAACAACTTTTCATTTAGAAATTAAAGTTAATGTATAGAAAAAAATGAAAAGGGTTGAAATAGAAATGAAACATTTGAAAATTATGAAAATGAAATATTCGGATTGACCCAATCCACTTTGCTGTTTTTGTTGTGTGTGTTGGGGGGGAGAAGGCAAGGGTTTGTTTAATTTCATTTTCCGTTCATGGAAATTTTTGAGATTTTGACATTTCATCATGATTCATAAAAGGGAAGGTTTTTTTTAAAAAAATCTCAAAAATGCTAGAGGGATGGGAAAAGCATTTCCTGCCCAGCTCTAGTAATCTCATTATCCCCATTTTACAGATGGGAAAACTGAGGCACAGCGTGGCAACGTGACTTACCCATGGTCATCCAACAAGCCAGTGACAGAGCTGGAGATAGCTTCCCCAGATCTCCTGAGACCTAGTCCAGAGCTCTACCCACTGATTTAATTCACATCCTCCTGTGAGTTGTTTTTCCTCCACTCCTCCTCTCCTGCAGTCAATCAGACTGAAAGATACACCAGTTTAGACTATGAAGGCCAAATGCAGAGATAATTGGCTACAGCTGATTACATATTTTTTCTGTTGAAATATTTTTTGGATGGAAAATGGCTTTTCAGTTAAATAGAAAATGTAATCGTTTACCTGATTTTTGTAAACAAAATAATTAGTTTTCCATCGAAAACTTTTCATATTTAAACAAAAAAGTCATTTTTAATTAAAAACCTGAACAATTTCAAACTTAAAATTCAGTTAAATGGAAAAAAGAGTTTTCATCCAATGTTTTTTTTCTGGGGGGAAAATGATCATTTCCTGACCAGCATAATATGAGGATGTGTGTGAGAAAGTCTATGGATGCATCAATTTAGACCCCTTACACTCACCTATGAATTTAGCTGCAGCCTACAGAATAATTTAAGATCCATCAGCATAAAAACTGACATATACAGAAGTCACTGTTAAAAAGTCCTCATTTGTCAGCAGTTACTCCACTCCAGGTTGGTATCTACCCACTCTTTCCCTCTATAGCTATCTAGGTACTATCATGCCCTCATGACTGCAGTATCTGATCATCTCACAAATATTCATGAATATATTGCTACAACATTTTTATTAGCTAAGAAAGTAACATTACCCCCTTTTGTAGATGGGGAACTAATGCATGGAGAGATTAAGTGACTCACCATATGTCACAAAGGAAGTTTGAAGCAGAGCCAAAGAACTGAAACCAAATCCCTATTACAGAGCCTTAACCACCAGATCATCATTCCTACATATATTTTGAGTAACTGTTAGCTAATACTGTCCATTTAATGGATTCAACTGTACAGGTAAGATACAGAAATTTCTATTTGCACCATCGGTATTATTTCTCTGCAACCAGTAGCCTTTAATCCTTGAAGCAGTGCAGGATTCATAGCCTCTTGTAATTTACCTGTCTATCTTAGATGTTGATATGGCCCCCATAACCATACAACCTGAGGACCTCACAGTCTTTAATGTACTTATCCTCACCACAACCCCGTGAGGCAGAGCAGTGATATTATGGTAAAGGGAGGAGGTGTTGCATTATCCATGAAAACATCCACTTGATCTGAGGTTGAGAAGGTGGTCAGAGGCAGAGCAGCTGAAAGTCCCTGGATAAAGCTAAAAGGAGGAAAAATAGGGGTGATCTCTTGGTAGGGGCTACTATAGACCACCAAATCAGGAAGAGGAGATGGATGAGGCATTTCTAGAACAAATAATAGAAATATCCAGAAAACAAGACCTGGTAGTATGTGGGGGACTTTAACCACCCAGACATCTGTTGAAAAAGTAATACAGTAAAACACAAAATTTCCAATAAGTTTTTGGAATGTATTGGGACAACTTTTTGTTTCAGAAAGTGGAGGAAGTAAGCAGAGGAAAAGCTATTTTAGACTTTATTCTAACCCACAGGGAGGAATTGGTTATGAATCTGATGGTAGAAGGCAATTTGGGTGAAAGTGATCATGAAATTAAAGGTTTCATGATTCTAAGGCAATAAAGGAATGAGAGCAGCAGAATAAGAACAATGGACTTAAAAAAAGCAGACTTCAATAAACTAAAAAAACTGATAGGTAAGGTCTCATAGGAAAAAAAAATCAAAGGGATAAAGTTGTTGAGGAGATCTGGTAGTTTCTCAAAGAGACCATATTTAAGGCACAGTTGCAAACTATCCTATGATGAGAAGGAAAGATAGGAAAAGCAGTAACAGGCCATTATGGCTCCATCAGGAGCTCTTTAATGACCTGAAAATCAAAAAGGAATCCTACAAAAAATGCAGACGTGGACAAATTACTAAGGATAGGTACAAAAGAATAATACATGCACGTAGAGACAAAATAAAAAAGCTACGGCACAAATATGAATTACACCTAGCAAGGGACATAAAAGGCGATAAGAAGAGGTTCTGTAACTACATTAGGAGCAAAAGACAGATGAAGGAAAGTGGAGGTCCTCTACTTAGAAGAGAAGGAGAGCTAATAACAGATGACATCAAGAAGGCTGAGGTGTTTAATGCCTATTTTGTTTCAGTCTTCATTAAAAAGATTAGTGATGACTAGATACTCAACACAAATAATATTAACAACATGGGGGAAGGAACACAAGCTAACATAGGGAAAGAACAGGATAATAATGTTTAGATAAGTTAGATGTGTTCATGTCGGCAAGGCCTGATGAAATTCATCCTAGGATGCTTAAACAACGAGTTGAAGCAATCTCAGAACCGTTAGCAATTATCTTCAAGAACTCATGGAGGATGGGTGAAGTACCGGAAGATTGGAGAAGGGCCAATATAGTAGCTATCTTTAAAAAGGAGAACAAAGAGGACCCCAGAAATTATAGACCAGTCAGACTAACTTTGATATCTGGAAATATACTGGAACAACTCTGGATTGTATTAACAGGAGTGCTGTATGTGAAACACGGGAGGTAGCCTTCTCAATCTACTCAGCACTGGTGAGGCCCCAACTGGAATAAAGTGTCCAATTCTGAGTACCAGACGTTACGAAAGATGTGGACAAATTGGAGAGAGTCCAGATGACAACAACAAAATGGTAAAAAAATAAGAAAACTGGGTTAAAAATGTGAGTATGTTTAGTCTTGAGAAAAGAAGACTTAGTGGAGAACCTGAAAACAGTCTTCAAATAGGTTACGGGCCATTAAAAGAGGACAGTGATCAATTGTTCTCCATCTCCACTGAAGGTAGGAAAAGGAATAATGAGCTTAATCTGCAGCAAGGGAGATTTAGGTTAGATATTAGGAAAAACTTTGTAACTATGAGGTTAGTTAAGTTCTGGAATAGGCTTCCAAGGGAGGTTGTGGAATCCCCAAAATTGGAGGTTTTTAAAAATACGTTGGACAAACACCTCTCAAAGAAGGTCTAGGTTTACTTGGTCCTGCCTCAACTTGGGGGGCTGGACGTGGTAATTTCTCAAGGTCCCTTCCAGCCCTACATTTTTAAAAATATATTTATATGTCTTTATTAATTTTCCCAACTACAACAAATATACCAAAATACCAGCTTCATCACAATATGCAAAGTAAGTAAAGAGGGTTAGGATAAAAGGAGGGGAAAAGACATCTCTCTCTTCAGGGTCTATATTAATCACAGACCTCTAAAAAGTCAGCCAAATATTGCTTTGAACTTTTTGGGCTTTCCCCTTCTGTGGAATACCAGTCATTTGTTCGCTGTGAGGTCAGCCATATCACTGAGCCAGACATCAATGTGTGGCGGGGACGACTTTTCCATTTTTGCAGGATTCATTTTTTGGTGCACATTGGAACCACACTGCCTTATTACAAAGTAAACTCCAGGTATCAGGCTTATATCCAAGAACAAACCCGAAGGGGGAAGGCTCCAAAGCCCTACGTGTCTATGATCATCCTCTTTCACAGATGAGGAATCAAGGCGTAGAGAGACTACCCAACCTACCCAACATTATATAGGAAGCCTCCAAAGTGGGGAATTGAGCCATCTTTCAATTGCTACACTAGTACCCTAGCCACTCGACCTGCCAAACTTGTGGGTTCAGTTTTTACCGGAATCATTCTGGGATATATATATATATCCCGCCCCATAGGCTTCCCTAAGCACTTTTGTTTAAAGCTATGTGTTTTTTTGCACTTTGCACACTCTTAATGGATCTCCATTGCAACACACACTGTTTTCTTGGCAGTCTCTCGACTCCTTTTCTAACCTGGTCAGCTACATCGTCCTTCAGTGCATATGTGTCAACTGGTGTGTTCCTGTGAAAGGAGACAGGTGGTGCCTGTGCTGACACAGGAGAAGGACTTCCTGTCGTGCTGTTGCTGCTCATCTTAAAAGCCCATTGTTGCCTGGAACCTATATCCTAGAGCAAGGGTCTCATTCAGCTTGCGAGCAGGAACCATGCCATTGTAACAGATGGGCTCCAGTGCAGACAGCCAAGAAAACATGTATATTCATTAAAAAAAAAATGGGGACTGAGGGCATGAATACCAGCCAAGAACATCAGTATCTCTCTGTGTCTTCTCTTGAGCGTACACATCTATCGTTAAGGGGGGGTGTGGGCTCTGAGCTGAATTCATTTTTTTTTTAAAAGCATAAAATAAAATGCCTGGAGATTTTAGGGTATCTTGAAATGGGCACAGAGGGAAGCCATATTCTCAGAACACCTTTGGGCCAGCAAAGAGAGTGGGGTGCAACTACTGATCTTCCACCTCTCCCCTTGACATGGAAATTAGGGTGAATACTAGGCAGCGTCCCTTCAGGGCTGGTTGAGGAATAGGGTGTGATGACCAACCTTTCCGTATTAGGACTAGCAGGGAAACAGGTTGCTATCTGCTCCCTGATACCCAGGCCAGTGAAAGACACGGTTCAATTATCTGAACAACAGTTTGGTCTTTCTGCAATTGACCCAGCTGGTAATGTCTCAGAACCCAGCCAGGCTGTAGAGCTTTTTCAGGAGGCAAGTAAAGGAAAAGAAAATCTGTCCTACTGCCACCACACAAGGACAGTGATGGGGCGACACTTCTGCCAGCACCTGGAATAGAACTTTCTCTTAATGGAACTTACTCTTGATTAAAGTCCCCCAGAGCATGCCTTTGGTGGCCTTCAGGTCACTACAGCTACTGAGGGGCAGAGTCCAGTGGACATGATATAGCACAAGCTGGGTTCTAGCCCTCATTCTATCAGTGACTTGCTGCATGAGCTCCGGCAACTCACTTCATCTCTCTATGTTTCCGCTTCCCCTCCCAGACTTTCTCTGTTTTAACCGTAAGCTCTTCATGGGAAGGGCTCTTTCTCCTATGCGTATGTACAACACCTAGTTTACTGAGGCCCCAGTCTCAGTGGGGGTCTCTAGACATTAGCATACTATAAATAATGATCATCATAAAAGGCTTACTCATTTAGGGCCAGCTTTTTGGCAGTTAATTACTGCCTCTTAATGAGCACAAGGGACAAAAGTAATGACGACTGCATTTAGCCCACTAGAAACACTACTGGTGGAGCCCCTGCACGCGGCCGCCACAGAAAGGTTATTAATTACATGCTCACTTATGGAAAGGTGCAACAGAATGTAACAGGGTTCTAAAGGATCCCATAGAAATGTTATCTACCTTAGGTAGCTATATGACTCCAATTTCTGTAGTATCAGAGCACATTCACAGTCTTTAGTGTATTTAGCCTCACAGCATCCCTCTGTGATAGAGAAATATTATTATACTCATTTCACAGGTGAGGAACTGAGGCACAGAGAGATGAAGAACCAGATTTGTAAAGGTTTTTGAGCACCCAAAGATACAGCTAGGTGCCTGGTGTGATTTTCAAAACTCTTAGGGGGGCTAAATTCCAATGAATGCTTTTGAAAATCCCACTAGGCACCAAGCTCACACAGGAAATCTGTGATGGAAGGGAAGGGAACAGAGCCCAGTCTCCTGAGGCCCAGGCTAAACACGTTTAACCCTTCTCTATGTAATAAGGCTCTATGGAGATTATTTGAAAAGCCTTAAATGTAAAAGAGCAGAGCCTTTCTATAGAACTTCAAAACCATCACAGAAAATTCTAAAAGGAGGGACACACATAATTCACTATTCAATGCTATGGGATTCTACCAGCAGGCGATTATTTCTTTACTATAATGAACTTACGACTTAACACCGATATAGCATTTTTTTCTTCAAGGCACAATAAAAATGCGAAGGGCCTGATCCAAAACCGGCTGACGTCAATGGAAAGATGTCTGTGGCCTTCAAAGGTGCTTTGGATCAGGCCCTAAGGAATCCGATGCTAGTGGACAGTATCCATAATGTCCAGCCCACCCTGAACTCTCTCTTGTGTATTCCTGAGCTCTCCCCATTACATTATACGTTCAGCCTAGTTAACCTGTATCCCCAGCTATTGACCGAATTGGATTCAAACAGGCTGTGATCCGAGCACAGAAATACAGACATATAAATAGTCTGGAGACGTTTTGATGAGAGAGGCTTAATAGGTGAGAGAGGAAAAGGAGTGGGGGAAGGGGGCAGAGTAGTGTTTTTGTTTTGCTTCTCCCGAAGCTTCTGTGGATGTGCACAAGTGCTAAGCTCCTAATAGTCCAGGTGAAGCCTGCTAGCTTCTCCAAGTGGTTGATCCCTAACCTGTGTGCAATACAAACTTTTGTTCTTTTCCAGCCAGGCCAGAATCCTGTTATTTGTCCCGGTGCCGAAAGTTAACGCTCTCTCCCTGCTGTGCGACAGCTTTTATTGTCGTTATTATTCCCCACCTCCTGCCATCTCCTCCTCTTCCTAAAAGAAAAACAAAATCCAAATTTGGATTCTGCCCTTTCTAATTACAAATCACCACTTGTGGTAAAATTATTGAAAAACAGATGAGCATTTCATTCCAGCAATAGCCTTAAAACAAGCAGCAGTTCCAACTGCCAGTGTGATGGATAGACGCAACGCAGGGCAGATGAGGGATTAATTAGGTCTGTCCTTGCACATTGCCAGGGGAGCACTTCTGTAGAGGTGATTGAAAACTAGAGAGAGTGGCATTAGTCTTCATTGTTGGTTAAAGGCAACAAAAATAAAGATGCAATTGAGTTGACAAAGCTTCAAGGTATGTGGCTGAGTCATTTGGAGGTGTCAAAATGATCAAACTGTAATTAATTAGCTAAAGTGCTATATTTAATTCTTCAACTTTAATGAAGATTTTCTGCAGCTGAAAACCAAACGGCAGCGCCATCCATTTCTGCAGCGAAGGGGGTGGGGGAGAGGTCGGTGGGATATGCTGAAGTTTTCTGTTGCCTTTATAATCAAACCCATGTTCTTAATCTTATTGTCACTTTCTTTTCAGCTGTAGAAGCAGAGTGCTCTACTATGCATTTGTACTAAGGATGGGAGTACAAGGCTACAAACCCTCACATAACTCACAAGCCACATGCTTATTATTTGAAGAAAAGAACCAGAATACAGTCAATGTACCTTTTATACTTCCTAATCTATTCTGGTCTTACTGGCCCGAAGGTGCAGTAAGTGATAAGATACCTTGATGACAGCTATCCTAACAACAGCCCTTGGGAAGGGGGGGAGTGACTTGCTCCAAAAGGCAGAAGACGCAAGGGTAACAAATAGAAAGGTTGTGCTGGTTATGTCACTGAGTTGGCACTTGCAGATGCTTGGTTCAGTTCCCAGGTCTGCCACAGGCTCTGTGACTTCAAGCAAGTTACTAAGGGCCTGTCCACCCTTGAAAGTTAAGTTAGGGTGTGAACTTAATAGCCATGACCGGCAGAATAACAGCCATTAAACATCTGTAAGATACAGCCTTTTCTGTCCGGCCACACCACTAAAACTCCTGTCCAGGCTCACATCAACGCACAGATCTAATACCGCCACATCCTTCTCTCTGCTACTGACCAAGAGAGAGGAAGGACAGGCCAGTGGTTAGGCTATTAGCTAGGCAATCAGGAGATTTGGGTTCAAGTCCCTGCTTTGCATGTGCCCTTGAGCCATTTTAAAAATGGGAACAACAGCACTTCCCTACCTTACCCTGGTATTGTGAGGACAAACGTTTGTGAAGTGCTCAGGTACTCAGATATACTCTAGGAATTATTCTGGAGAAGTTCTATGGCCTGTGCTGTACATGGGGTCTGGTCACTAGAGGATCACAATGGAATCTGTAAGAGGCAGCCTTGCTCCACTCACATCCATTCAGCATGAGGCTTCAAAGATCATTTTCTTAGCCTGCCATATGGACCATGTCACCGCTCTCTTTGAATCCCTCCACTGGCTCCCTCTTCACTATCTTATCAATCATAAGCTACTTGTCTTCACTTGCAAGGCCCTTCGCGACCTATCCCCACTGCTACCTACCCTCGCCTGTTCAACTCCTGCCTCCCATTGGCCCACGGTCCTGGCCTCCATCACCCACTGGTTCATTTTTTAAACAAGCACCTTTGTGCTTTCTCCCATGCTGCCCCTCTGGCTTGGGAGGATCTCCCCATAATCATCCACAAAGCCACCTCATTATCCTCCTTCAAATGCCTCCTTAAAATTCCCCTTTGCTGCTATGCCTGCAAACAGCTAGACAACAATTAGGCTTCAGGTGTACAGAAAGCACTGCCTGTCATGGTAACCAATACCATCTCATTGTTTCCTCCTACTCCCCAGTCTGTCTGTGTACGTTTGTTGTCTCATGCCTAGGGCCCTACCAAATTCATGGCTATGAAAAACGCATCGTGGAAATCTGGTTCCCGCCCCACCCCCGGTGAAATCTGGTCTCCCCCCACATGAAATCTGGTCTATTGTGTGCTTTTACTCTATACTATACAGATTTAACAGGGGAGACCAGCGTTTCTCAAATTGGGGGGCCTGACCCAAAAGGGAGTTGCAGGGGGGTCACAAGGTTATTTTAGGGGGGTTGCGGTACTGCCTCCCATACTTCTGCGCTGCCTTCAGAGTGGGGCAGCCAGAGAGCGCCAGCTGTTGGCCAGGTGCCCAGCTCTGAAGGCAGCACCTAACCTGCAGCAGCACAGAAGTAAAGGGGGCAATATCATGTCATCTCACCCTTACTTCTGCACTGCTGCTTTCAGAGCTGGGTGGCCGGAGAGTGGCGGCTGCTGACTGAGGGCCCAGCTCTGTAGGCAGCAGCGCAGAAGTAAGGGTGGAAATACCACACCGTGCCTTCCTTACTTCTGTGCTGCTGCTGGCGGCGGCTCTGCCTTCAGAGCTGGGCTCCTGGCCAGCAGCCACCATTCTCCAGCTACCCAGCTCTGAAGGCAGCGCTGCTGCCTGCAGCAGTGGGGAAGTAAGGGTCGCAGTATCACCACCCCACCCCCAACTCCTTTTTGGGTCAGGATCCCTACAATTACAACACTGAAATGTCAGGTTTAAATAGCTGAAATCATGACATTTATGATTTTTTAAATCTTCTGACTGCAAAATTGACCAAAATGGACCGTGAATTTGGTAGGGCCCTACTCATGCCTTATAATTAGAGTGTAAGCTCTTTGGGGCAGACCCTAGCACAATGGGGTGCTGGTTTATGACTGGGGCTCCTAAGCGCTAGGATAATATAATCAGTCATCACCACCCTGAATAACTCCATCTGTGGAATACCCTTATCAGTTCCCCCTTGGTATCAGAGGAATAATACTTCCTTTGTCTGTCTTGCCTATTGAGATGATAAGCTCTTCAGGGCAAGGACTATCTTTTACTAGATGTACATACCATGCCTAGCTGTAGGGCCTCTCGGTGCTTCTGTAATACAAACAGTGGGGAGCTGGAGCCAGTTCGCACCGGTTCACGCGAACCGGTTGTTAAATTTAGAAGCGGGTTTAGAACCGGTTGTTAAAGGGGTGGGGAATTGGGAGAGGGAGGTTTCTCTGTCGTTACACTGGCCCGCGGGCCACATCCGGCCCGCCTAAGCTCCCAGCTGGGGAGGCTCCTCTGGCCCCTCCCCCGCCTTCCCCCCTCTCGCAGAGCCTCAGCGTGCCGCGCCATCAGCGCCAGCGCTCTGGACCCCTCCTGGGCAGCTCTGCAGCTCCTGCCGCTTTGAGCAGCATGGTAAGGGGGTGGGGCTGCGAGCTGCAGCGGGCCGCGCGGCATCCATACACGCTGCCCTGAGCAGCATGGTAAGGGAGCTGGGCCANCCCTGAGCAGCATGGTAAGGGGGCTGGGCCAGGGCTGGGAGGAGGGGTTGGATAAGGGGCAAGGAGCAGTTGGAGGGGGTGGAGGTTCTGGGGGAGCAGTCAGGGGATGGGGAATGGGGGGGTGGGTAGGGGGTGAGGTCCTGGGGGGCAGTTAGGGTGGGGGGTCTCAGGAGGGGGTGGTCAGGGGACAAGGAGCATGGGGGGTGTTGATGGGTTGCGGGTTCTGAGGGGGGCAGTCAGGGGCAGGACGTGGGTGGGGGTTGGGTGGGGACGGAGGGACAGGGGGCTTGTACTCACCGGGCGGTTCCCCACCGAGTCTTCAGCAGCACGTCGGCAGCAGGTCCTTCACTCGCTCCGGGTTTCTGGCGGCTCTGAAGGGCCCGCCACCGACGTGCCGCCGAAGACCCGGAGTGAGTCAAGGACCCGCCGCCGAAGTGCTGCTGAAGAACCAGTAGGAAACCAGTTCTTAAGACTTTGGCACTCATCACTGAATACAAATAATTAATTAATAACAACAGTAAACAAAGGCCGAATAGTGCCTCAAAGGCAAATTATACCGTTGTGATTTGGGGGTGTTTTACACGCCCTTGGAATTGGTGTAAATAACGACACCAGTATAGTGTGTGGAAACTGAGAGTCAGGCCAAAGGTCCTATTATTAATGTTGGGTAGAATCATAGAATATTAGGGTTGGAAGAGACCTCAGGAGGTCATCTAGTCCAATCCCCTGCTCAAAGCAGGACCAACACCAACTAAATCATCCCAGCTAAGGCTTTGTCAAGCCGGGCCTTAAAAACCTCTAAGGATGGAGATTCCACCACCTCCCTAGGTAACCCATTCCAGCAGATGGAACTTAGCTATTGCCCACCAAGAAACCCAGAGTAAGAATTTTCCCTAGCTGGAATGACTGCCCAATGCACACGAAGCATACATTCCTGCAGCTGATATCCTCAACCCCGCATCAACCCTGGGTGATGCTACCTTCTCCCACAGAGGAATCCTACTAAATTAACTGACAATCAAGGGTCTTAGCAGGAAGACCAGTTTACTTATTTTTTAGCTACAGTTCAAAAATGTAAGCAACGTTTTATAGACATTCTAACCATACAGCTGTTACCTCCACTTTAAGCCAGTTAAAACACCAGTCAGCCCAGGTCTGTTTCCTGTGCAGTTGTCATCTCATTAATATATTACAACACTTCAAACTTTATTAGTATATTTGCAGTGCCTTTTTATTTTATTTTTTTATTGCCTAATGGGTTGCCTCCTTGCACTCCATTGTATTTCTCAGTCTTGCAGAGCGCAGACTATAAAACGGGCAAACATGATCCCATCTGGAAGCCATTAAAGATCAATAGAGGCGGAATCTCAAAAAGAAAAAAAAAATCTCACTATCAAAACAAACGTGAACAAAAACCCATCAGCTTCTGTTTTCAAATCCCAGAGTGCTAAAGCTCATCACACTTCCACCGTGACATGCAGCACCATGGGTTTGTTAACAACAGGAATGGCTAATCTAGTTTGAAAGGAGCATAAATATGATTAAAGCCCACCATCCCCTTGATTCTTTGGGAAACTGGAAACTTTTCCACTGTGCGAGGTATTTTTCAGAACGTGACTTTAACGGGGGAAACAACTGCTTCTGGGCCAGGAATATGAGTTACAATGACAGGCCCTGAGCCCGCTCCCAGTGACGTCTTCGGCAAAACTTCCATTGACTTCATTATGGCAAGATCAGGTCCTTACGGAAGAGCCTCTAATAAAGACTTAAGAGTAGCATTTTTCAAAAGTGACTGAAGGTTTGTCTACCTGGCGCGTTACTGCCTGGCAAGACAGGGCATGAATCTACAGTGCACCAGCCTGCCATGCAGTAATATCCTATGTGGACCCTGTTACAGCACATTGAAAGTCCAAGAATGTGGATTGATGTCAGGACGTTGGACCAGGGCCGACACGGAACGTTACGGTGTGGCAAGCTGGTGTACTGTAAATTCACACCTTGCCTTGTCACGCAGTAACAGTGTAGACAAGTCCATAGGGTCAGATTTTTAAAGGTATTTAGGAACCCAGTGGTGCAAAATTGGCACTCTCTGCATCCTTAGGCACTTAAATACCTTTAAAAATCTGTCCCGAAAGAGCCCAAATCTCATTGAAAATTAATGGGACTTGGGCTCTTGTTATGTCACTTTTGAAAATAGGGCTTAGGCTCCTAAGTCACTTAGGAGCTTTTGAAAATGCTCCCCTTAATTTAGCTTTAAGTAGAGTTGTTTTTCCATGATATTAAATACCCAAGTAATTATCTTGATCCTGACATCTCAGTTTATGCCATGAGTTGGAAAGAAGAAGTCAGAAAGAACAATAAAAGCAAAAATGGACTAGACAAGTGATGAATATTTAGGCTATGATTTTGAAAAGTGACTCACAATTCTGAGATGCCTTAGAGGGGCCTGATTTTCTGAGAGTGCTGAGCACCGGCCTTTTGAGAACCAGTCCTCAATAGTGTTTTTTGGTGCCCAACTTAGACACTTCTGAAAATGTTGGCCTTATGTACACCGCTACCTTATCATGTACAGTGCTCCGGGGGGGGGGGGGGGGGGGGGCGTACTCCGGCGGATCAAAGCAAGTTCAATATAACACGGTTTCACCTATAATGCGGTAAGATTTTTTGGCTCCCAAGGACAGCGTTATATCGAGGTAGAGGTGTATATACCTGGCCTTCTAGGAAATGTTGCACTCATTCTTAAGCCAGTATTTACTCAGTCAGCGAGAGTTTGCATGAGTAGAAACTTATTAAAGTCCTGGTGAGCAGAAGGGTGATCTGGTGTTTAAGGCACTTGGGATATCTGGGTTCAGTTTCTAGGCTTCCTGTGTGACCTTGGGTAAGTCACAAAAGGACAACCGATTTTTAAAGGTATTTAGGTACTCAAAGAGGCAGATAAGTGCTTAACTGGATTTTCAAGAGCTTCAAAAGTTAGGCACCTTTGAAAATTCCCATTATGTGCTTCTCTGCATCTTTAGGTACCTAAATGCCCTTGAAACCCTGGTTTGAAATAACTTGCCTAGGTTCACCAGCAGGTTAACCTCAGAAGTAGGACTAGAATCCACATCTCCAAAGTACTCACTGAGTGTTCTATCCACTAGGCCACAGCTCAGCAGAACTTTGGGCTGCTGCTGCTCATATTGTTCCTCTTCTGATGCTGGTTGAGCATGGTGTGCAAATGGCTTTATGAGATCTGTCATTTAGCCAGTTCTTTGATCATTTATCGTATGCTCTGTTAATATTGTGCAATGCTCATTTTTAACTCAAAATGTTATGCAATACTAAGTCAAATGCCTGGCAAGGGTATAAGTAATAAAGTAATAGTAAAAGTCTAGGTAATGTTACAATTATGCAGTTACGTCTATCAACCAAACATGTAATCTTATCATAGACTGAAATCAGGTTTGTTTGACAAGACGTATTTTCCATAATACCATGCTGACTGGCATTAATTATATTTTCATCCTTTAATTAGCAATTAAATCCCTTATCAGTTTTTCCATTATTTTGCTGGCAATTGAGGTCAGGCTAACCGGCCTATAGTTACACAGGTCATCCTGCTTGCCCTTTTTGAATATTGGCACAACTTTAGCACTCTTCCAGTCTTCTGAAATTTCCTTGTGTCCCCCGAGAGTCCTTTCAGGCCTTAATCACAGACCACAGCCACTCCAGGTCTCCTTCACCACCACCAGTGCTTTATTATATTCTTTCAGCAGGCCACAGCCTGTAGTATTTACATTCCATAGCCAGCTTCCCCACTTGCCTCTGGGGAAGGGAACAGTGCTTGCTTGCTTGCTTGCTTGCTTCCTTGCTTGCTTCCTTCCTTCCTTCCTTCCTTCCTTCCTTCCTTCCTTCCTTCCTTCCTTCTCTCCCACAGCACTTTCTTCCAGTCTGTTTATATAATCCCAGCTGCTGAGGTTACTTTCCCTTCAATTAGCCCTTCAGCTGTAGCTCTACTCAGTTAATTGACACCCTCTGTCAACTACCTTTCTTTCATTTAGGTCCCAGTTAATATACACTGGTGGGTATTAGCATGCCAGGGTGCTGAGTTAGCTTCTGATGTCACTCAGTACACCCTGTTACATCTTGGTATTCCAAGATGTATTAAAAATTAACATCGGTGGGTCAGATATCTCCTTAGCAAACTCTTTTGGAATCCTTAGGTGCAAGTTTTACGACTCTGCTGATTTTTAAAATGTTTATCTCTATTAGTTGCTGTTTAACATCCTTCTTAGTTATTAATGGATAGGAAAATAGTTCATCTTTCTCATGTGATATAAGTACAACATCCTGCTTCTTTTCAGATACAAAACAGAAATATTTATTGAGCACATCTGCCTTTTCTGCATCATTGTTAACAGATAGAGGGCCTATACCACTCTGAGGATTTCTTTTGTTCCTGATATACTTAAAAACTTCTTATTTTCCTTAGCCCTGCCATCAATACATTTTCCCATATATATTTAGCTTTCCTTATCAATTTTCTACACATCATAAATTCTAATTAATATTGATTGACTTCCCCTTTTTCTCTTTGTTATATATTGTGGGCTTTTTTTCCTTTTAATTATTATTTCTAATTGCAGTCTTCTCTTCCACTCTTGACCATGATGGGATTTGACCCAAAGTAGCCCTCTTTCTTGATTGTGAAATTGTGGCTTTTTGTCAATTTAGTAAACTCTTCTTAAACAACCCCCAATTTTCATTCACATTTTTGTCTATTTTTCCCCTCCCAATCAAATTCACTCATAGGGTGAAATTCACAAAGGGCCTTAGGTGCCTATTTGCCATTTTAGGTGCCTAAATCCCAAGGTCAGGCACCACACCACTGATATTCACAAAACCAGACCTCAGCTGCTGCTGAACACTGCAAGGTGCCTAAAATCACTCCGTGATTAATTTATTTTCAGTAAAAGTTTCTGAAGCATCTATGTTTCTGCCTCTGGGCATGTGCACTCCAATTCCACACGAGGCATCCAGATACCTAAGCCACAGTGTGACATATGAAACAGGGGTAGATAGTCATTCCTCTGCCTAACCCATCTGCAGGCCCCAATCTGGTAAGCGTGCTTGGAGCTCATACAAAACATCAGAGGAAGAGGATGACCTCCCTGATAACTTTTAGCCCAATGATTAGGGTGCTCACCTGGGATGTGGGCAACCCTGGATTCAAGCCCACTCGCCTTCTTGCCTGAAGGTATTTGAAGAGGGATCCAGCCACTCAGGTGAGTGCCCTAACTACTTGGCTATCAGATATTCTAATGTGGGGGCTCTCTCTGTCTCCTTTTGGAGCTGTTCCATGCTGTGGATAAATAAGACTCCTTGGAACCTTTCAGAAGTGGTGTGCCCAGTCTTCATTTATTCACTCTAATTTAAGGTTTCGCGTGCCAGTAATAATTTTAACATTTTTAGAAGGTCTCTTTCTATAAGTCTATAATATATAACTAAACTATTGTGTCATATGTAAAGTAAATAAGGTTTTTATAATGTTTAAGAAGCTTCATTTAAAATTAAATTAAAATGCAGAGCCCCCCAGAGCGGTGGCCAGGACCCGGGCAATATGAGTACCACTGAAAATCAGCTCGCGTGCCGCCTTTGGCACACGTGCCATAGGTTGCCTACCTTTGCTATAGAGTCATTCTCTTTCTCGCTATCTGGCCCAATGATTCCTTCATTATTTACTCAAAGTGGAACAACTTCAATAGGAGAGCTTGAGAGTGCCCCATGTTAGAATATACCATAGTTCAGGCAGCTAGGGCACTTGCCTGAATGTGTTAATGGGTTCAAATCCCATTTCTACCCCCCCTTGGGAGGAGGGGGGACTTGAATGGAGGGGGCCACCTACATCTAAGGTGAGTACCCTAGCCACTGGGCTAAATATTTTCAGGGAGTTCTTCCTCACTTCCTGAAAAAATGGCATAGGGGCCTAATGCCAAGAGAGGGTTTGCAGCTGAGAATCCCAAGCAGAGGGAAGTGTCTTCCTCCAGCCCAGACTTAGATCCTGAATTCCTTGAGAGGGGTGGGACATAGGACACACCCCTGGCCTTGGCATCTCCCATTGGCTACCATAGTTGGGGAGCTGCCTAGCATGCTGGCTTTTGTGAAATTCATGCTAAAATGCCTGCCTCTCTCCATTCATTGTAGAGGAAGCCTGTATGCCTAACTCAGACTTTGTGGATCCCAGGGATTCTGTAGGCTCCTTAACGCAAGGCGTGGTGCTGCTGAGCATTGCAACACCTACATTTCTTTGTCAATCTAGCCCATAATTTTCCTCAGCTTTGAGACATTAGCCCTTTTGAATCTCCAGCAGGTGGGGCCTGTCCTCCCTTTGCCCTATCAGGTCATGATCACTGCTCCACAGGCAACCATCAACTTCCAGTTCAGTGATTAATTCATCTAAAATAGGTCCACAAGAGAGTTGCTTCATGTTGGGTGCAATATCTTTTGTGTTAGAAACTTATTGTCTGTAATTTTTAGAATCTCTAGTGATGTTTTCTACTGGCTGCATGAGACTGCCAGCATTTATTTCCCAGGCTGAAGTCCTCCATAACACAGGGTTGTGTTTGTGTGTGTGTGTGTCTATGCATTAAAGACAGGTGCATAAGTAGTACTCATTCTCTTCTCTGCTGTGATTCAGGAGGTCTGTAGCAGACTCCCACCAATACCCTGTCCTGAACCTTTCTAGCACATTGATCCATATGCATTCAAGATTCTGAAGTGCTGAGCAATAACTCTAAAACTGGTAATAGTGTCTTTAATGTAGAGTGCCATCCTCCATCTTTTAAACCCATTCCATCCTTCCGTCACAGATTGAAACCAGGATTTGTGTGTGTGTATGAGTGAGAGAGAGAGAGAAAGTCCATGGGCTAAATTCTGTTTTCCGTTACCAGAGTAAATCAGGAATACCTCTACTGAAGTCAATGGGTCAGTGATCTCTTCTACTGAGAGCAGAATTTGACCCTTTGTTGGTACATGCATAAGGGGTTGTATAGGTAAAAGTGCAAAGGTGCTTGTTGGGAAACATGACATTAAATGGCAATGAAAGCTGATAGCATTGGTGGAGCAGAGGTGAAAGTCAATAGCTCTATAGTATATTAGAGATGATAGGTAGAGCAGGGCTAAGCCATAAAGGGCCTTAAAAAGTGAGGCCAGTAGTTTTATGTGGTGGAGAAGGTACAAAAAGTTGAGGGATGTTTGAAGTGTCAAGACAGAAAATGTTTTGCAGCAGCATTTTAAATAGCTGCAAGTGGAGCAAAATATCATTTGCCAAGACCAGAAAGGAGGATTATGCAGTAATCAAAATGAAGGCCTTGATGAGAGTTTTAGCTGTGTAGATGGATAAGAAAGGCCTTTCTGAGGGAAACTTAGTCACGGTGCTGTATTTCTCAGGCCTTGTCAGGATAAGTGAAGGGGAAATAGATTTTTCCCTTGGTTTTAACAGGTGTTGATTCATAATTAGAGGACCAATAGTTCAGGTCCAAACACCTCCAAAGCTGTAAGAACTTCTGATCCAGATTTGATATTGAACTTCATGATTGGCTGGTTACTTTTTCTCTAATAGCCTAAACCCAAACACCTTGATTCTGGTTCTTGAACCTTGCTTCAGCCTTTCTCAGTTTATAATGTGTAAGTTCATACACACATACCCTGTTACTATTTTGCAGTCTTAAATAGTTCAGGCCAGATCTTCAGTTGGTCTGTGTTCCATTGATGTCAGCTGAGCACCTGGTCCTCATCTCCAAAAGCATCTTTACCATTTGTCTTTAAGACACAATCTCCTTCCATGTGTTAGTTTAAGCAGCAATATGAAAGCTGTGTGTGGCTATATACACACTGCACAACATGAAACTTTGGCTAATTATTTTTTTCTTTAGGAAAGCAGGGGGCTAAAACTGGTTTCATGATTTTCCTCCCGAATGTCCTATAAAGCAAATGTAATATACAAGGGGAAAACCTGCTTGCATAGATCAGACACATTTCTGGGCATCTACATACTTAGCAGAGGGAACATGTTCAATTAGTCTCTTTCCCACAAGCTCCCCAGTTAGTCTCCCTCTGGAAAATAGGTGAGAAATGCTTATATTCCTCTCAATATGTTAATCAGACAACTGGTATCACAGTTCTCTAACTGTGTAATACCAGTCCCCCTTGGCAGATATATTTTATTTGGATAATGATGTGAAATTTAAGATCTACGTTTCAATTGTACAGAGCCATAGGCAGTTGTCAATTTTAGTGACAGACATAGACCTGGAGCTAAATTCCTGTGCACAAGCAAAAATTCCAACAAGCATAGCACAATTCCGATCGCTTAATAGAAATACATTTTCTCCCATTGAGGGGCAGTATTTTTAAACTGTGCATTGCTTCTCCTGGTGCTGGCAAAGCATTAATGCTCTCAAGTATTTCCTTTCACTTGGACAATCTGGTGACTTGAGCTATCAAGCAGCCTGCCACAAAATCTGATGGATATCCGTCTTTTTCTGCCTAAAGTGCCCATCACTTTGGTATTTAGGTGCTGTTGTATAATTAAGAATAACCCATTTTTCTCTTCCAATAGAACACTGCTGTATGTAATTCTGTCTTGCCACACTCATCAGAATTCCTACAGTTTTTGGGTGGCTATTATCACTATTAATGAATGCTATGGGTTGGGTCTCTGCTAGTCACTTTGGAATGTATTGACCCTGCATTATCCTTTATGTCAGAACATAAGAATGGCCATACTGGGTCAGACCAAGGGTCCATCCAGCCCCGCATCCTGTCTGCTGACAGTGGCCAATGCCAGGTGGCCCAGAGGGAGTGAACCTAACAGGCAATGATCAAGTGATCTCTCTCCTGCCATCCATCTCCACCCTCTGACAAACAGAGGCTAGGGACACCATTCCTTACCCATCCTGGCTAGTAGCCATTGATGGACCTATCTTCCATGAATTTATCTCGCTCCCTTTTGAACCCCGTTATAGTATTGGCCTTCACAACACCCTCTGGCAAGGAGTTCCAGAGGTTGACAGTGTGTTGCGTGAAAAAATACTTTCTTGTGTTTGTTTTAAACCTGCTACGTATTAATTTCATTTGGTGGCCCCTTGTTCTTGTATTATCAGAAGGAGTAAATAACACTTCCTTATTTACTTTCTCTATCCCATTCATGATTTTATAGACCTCTATCATATCCCCCCTTAGTCTCCTCTTTTCCAAGCTGAAAAGTCCCAGTCTTATTAATCTCTCCTCATACGGAAGCCGTTCTATACCCCATATCATCTGTGTTGCCATTTTCTGAACCTTTTCCAATTCCAATATATCTTTTTTGAGATGGGGCAACCACATCTGCACACAGTATTCAAGGTGTGGGCATACCATAGATGTATAAAGAGAGTAGTGATTTGGAGTAAAAAGGTGGTTTTACCTCTGTATATGGCATTGGTGAGACTGATGC
Source organism: Platysternon megacephalum (assembly GCA_003942145.1). Classification (NCBI taxonomy): domain Eukaryota; kingdom Metazoa; phylum Chordata; order Testudines; family Platysternidae; genus Platysternon; species Platysternon megacephalum. The sequence goes on from QXTE01000067.1 coordinate 7,125,920, forward strand.
TGAAACACTGCATACAGTTATTGTTTCCACATTTTAAAAGGATGTTGAAAAACTGGAGAGAGTGCAGAGAAGAGCTGCATTTTCTGTAAGTGAAACACTTAAAGAGCTCAAACCATTTAGCTTATCAAAAACAAGATTTGAGAGGTGACCTGATTAAGGTGTATAAGTAGGGGAGACAACACGAGGTACTAGAGGGCTCTTCTGTCTAGTGGAGAAAGGCATAACAAGAGCCATTGGCTGTAAGTTAATACCAGACAAATTCAAATGAGAAATAAGGCACAATATTTTTAACAGAGATGGTGATGACGTATTTGTGCAAATGACCAAGGGAAATTATGGATTCGCCATCTCTGGATGTCTTCACATCAAGACTGGATGCACTTCTGCAAGATATGCTTTAGCCAAAACAAGTTATTGGGTTCATTGGGTAACTGGGTGAAACGTAATGGCCTGTATTAAACAAGAGGTCAAACTAGGTAATCTAATGGTGGTGCTTCTAGCCTTAACAATCTATGAAATGCCTAAGGGTCAGCTCCTCTGCTGTATTAGGGGAGCTTTTGATGCTCCACCACCGGAAAGCTGCTGGAAAGTAAGTTGAGCCTGCCCAGGAGAATCTCCTTAATGCAGAGGGATATTCCACTGGCATCGAGCAGCTGTAAGAGTAGCAATGCCATCCTCCTTCCCTGTAGCCAATACATTGAAGAGAAAAATGGGAGTGGGCAGGATGGTCTTGTAAATGAGTGGTTCTCAACTAGGGATCCAGGGCCCACTGTGGGGCCGCAAACAGGCTTCAGGAGATCCACCAAGCAGGGGCAGCATTAGACTCACTGGGGCCCAGAGCAGAAACCCGAAGCCCCACTGCATGAGTCTGAAGCTCGGAGCCCTGAGCAATGTAGCTTTGTGGGGGCCCCCTGTGGTGTGGGGCCCCAGGCAATTGCCCTGTTTGCTACCCCCTAATGCCGGCCCTGACTTTTATATGCAGAAAAACAGTTGTTGTGGCACATATGGGCCATGGAGTTTTTATAGCATGTTGAGGGGGGCCTCAGAAAGAAAAAGGTTGAGAACCTATGTTGTAAATTAACCTATAAGACTGGGTCTCCAAATATTTAGATTGAGTTCTCAGCTCTGCCACAGGTTTGTTGTGTGAGCATGGGCAAATTGTGTAATGTCTCTGGGTCCTCATCTGTAAAATGGGGATAAGAATCCTGCCATATCTATTGAGATTGGAATCTCTTCCAGGCAAGGACTGCCTCTTACTGCATGTCTGCATAGCACCCACCACAATGGAGCCCCAGTCTCATTTGGGGGCGCTAGGCACTCTCATAATTTAGATACTCCCTGCATCCCAGGGATTCCAGAACACTTGGTTCCATTTACATTAGCTCGCAGGCTGTGCTAACTTGTGCAGAGGACTCCAGCAGCATAAATGTTTCTTGCAACCAATTTTGCACTTTTTGGGTATGCCATATGTTAGAGGGCTTTCCTGTCACCCTCTGCCCTGGTTCTTGTCATGCAGACAGAAAGCAGAAGACCAGAAGTCAGAAGTGCAGGCAATGCGATGTTTATTGGGGTTAGCTTCTAGCAAACGTGTCCCAAACTCTGATGCTGCCATTTTGTACTCCGGTCAGGGGCAGGCATTTCTCTGGTCTTTTAGTGTTTTATCTTCCTCCCTAAGCCCCTTTTGCCCCTCCTGACTGGTTGCTTGACCTTGTTTTGAGATGAGGAGTTGACGCAGTCTTCAAGTGTGCACTCATATATTACATTCCCACCATGCTCAGTACCACGTTAACTGCTCTTATCTGTTCCCATTATACTAACAAGCCCATTTGGTTTAGGCAAAAGCAACATTTACAATGTCTGTCCTTGTTTTTAGTAAGAATTGTTTGTTCACACATATTAGTAAAAATGTATCTATATCAAAAACCAAACAGGCAAGCAAAACTCAAAATACTGTCTCAGGAGAAACTACAAGCCTGAATCCTACATTGACACTAATACTCCTAACACCATATCCTATGAACTCACACATACAACTTATGTGCCTAATTTAAGGACCTCCATTGAAATGTTAGCCCTTTTAAGCCAAATAGCTGGTGTGTGGTGTGCTCTGCAGATGGATCTGGTAAATAGTGGTTTGATTTTTCTGTCAGCCAGCTGGCCAGCAGCACCTCCATGTGTGGGACAGTCAGAGTTGGGGGGGAAATGATAGGGGACAGATGGCCAAAGAAGGAAAATATTCCACCAGGATTAGTCCCCCTTTCTATAACTATTTCTTCTCGGGAACAGCCATTTCCACAGAGGGAGAAAGCTTGCTTTGGTTTCAGCTGGATGAACATAGACAGTATCATAATGCTCAGCAAATTATTTTGATCTTTTTATCTCTCTAACAGATTTTTAGTTTTTCAACAGCTCATTCAGTAAAGACTAACCAGGAACTATTCCCCTCTTGAAATGATTTGCAACCAGAGAATTATTTCAGACACATGGGATTGAACTGTGGTCAGAAATCTCCATCTGAAGGCACAAAACCAAATCTTCTGCATTTTGTATTTATCATTAGAGGTAGGTATGTGAACTCAGCTTCCTGTGCAGCTCCTCCACGTGACAGTGAAATGTGATTGGAGGGTAATGCATGCAACACAGAATGTGTAAGTGTTGAGAACTAATTAACTCATGCTATGTCTTGTATTTGTTTTAGGAGAATGCAATGGTGATATTATTATTGTTTATTAATTGTATTGCCCACCATGGACCAGGACATCATTGTGATAGATGCAGAACAAATAAAACAAAAAGACAATCCCCACCCCCAAAGAATTGACAATCCAACTAGTTACGTTTCATGAGATCTACACCCAATGTTCCAAAATTTGACTAGTTTCTATTTCTCCCATCCTCAGGAATCACGACCACAGGCCTAAACTCTCATATCTCTCATATCTCTACTTACGTGAAATGTTTTAAATGGTCATAAACTAGGTTGAGAGAGTTATACAGAATATACAACAGCGATCCTGGGATTGCTAACGGTATGGTGACAACATAATGGTATTAGATCTTTTATAACATTTTGATCTATAGATCACAAAGTGCATTGCTATGGATGATTATTCCCATTTTATACACTAGGAAACATAAGCCTTGAAATTCTCTAAGGCAACAGAGCAGGTCAGTGGTGGAGCCAAGAAGAAAATCCAGGTACCCTGCCAAAGGCATATTCCATTGGACTACACCGAATCCATGATGCTGTTGATCTTCTATTTCACAACTTTTACCCCAAATAGCTTTGCAACCTTTTCAAACTAATACACAATCTCCACACAGGGAACATTTCACCACTGACATGTAGCCTTCTGTGAGGTGACATGTGGTAGCTGGTTAACAGCACACAGAAATGCTCCACCAGAGCGTGGGTTAGACAATAGAAAAGAGAACCTGTATCAGATAATGGAAAAACAGATTTGCTAATATATTCATGGATAAATGGGTCAACTTCACTTCATTACTATTTATGGGGTCATATGATGGGTTATTCACAAATATTCAGATGACTGACGTGTATTGGTAAAAACAATCACAAATTATTAAAGCATCACAAATTTTAGCGCAGATGATTATTCATCATTACTATGCACCGTAGTCATGTTTTAAAAGATTCAGTCATCCAACCAGGAAGCAGAAATTTTAATACTATGTGACATAAATGACCAATCACACACCAGGAACAGTCAGAGTGAACAGTTTGCAAAAATACCTGCCGGGGGAAAAAAAGTTGGTTAGTCTAGATCTTTGGTAAATATTAAAAAAAAAAAACCAGCAAACATGTTTACAGAAATGAGGATTGAGTCACAAATGATTTCTGAACAGAAAAGAAACGGGGGGAAGAGATTATATTCACAACTGATATTGTTTACATTGAATAATTCAACGAAGAATCATAGAAATGTAGGGCTGGAAGGCACCTAAAGAGGCCACCCAGTGCATCCCCCACACTGAGGCAGGATTAAGTACTGTATACCCTACACAATCCCTGATAGGTGTTTGTCCAAACTGTTCTTAAAAACCTCCAGAGTCAGGACTCTGAGGACCATCCAGTTGAAACTCCAGGGAAAATGTGGGTAGTTGCACTGTGTATCTTTCATTTTAAAAGGAAAAGGAATGTGCTCACAAGCTTGAGGATCAGACAATGAACCCCTTATCTCCACCGGTGATCACTCACTCACACAAGTAGTCCCAACACGCTGCAGCCTCACGGCGTAAATCTGAGCAGCTCCATTGAAGTCAATGGGATTACAGTATGCAAATTTACTCCAACCGAGTATCCAGCCCTTTGACTTCAGTGGACGTGCTCACAGTGCAAGGTGCTATTCAGTGTGAATAAGGGTATCACAATCCGGTGCACACGGATTTGAAATAGAGGAGAAAATCAACAAGCATCATCTTTCTTTTTTCCTTCAGGAAAAAAAAAAAGAGTCACAAGAAACCTGAATTTAGATGTATGTAGCCCAGGAAGATGGCAATAAACACAAAAGATATGAGCAAGAGACAGAGCACGTATTGAAATATTGTGCCCTATTTGCTGAATGCAGTCTTTGTGCAGAGCGAGGGATCAGGAGGGGAAGCTGAAGTGCTCTGTTTATCCAGAAATAAAATACGGGATAGGTCAAGCAAGCACAATGCAGTCCCCTCTCCCTTTCTCTACATCTCAGCCTTGACCTGAAAAGACAACCCTCTAATGTGCTGAAAGCCTTTCAGGGTCTCTCACTGAGCAGGGAGTGGCAGTTTCCCTGAGCCATGCTAGGAATTAGTGGGGTTTATGAAAACCGAGGTCCCAGTTCAGTGAGGTGTTTGAGCAGGTTACTAAGGGCTCACATCCGTAAAGTTAGGCAGGTGCGTAAGAACAGAGCTGGGCAACATTTTTTGGATGGATAGTTTAAAAATGCAGTTTAGGTTGACCCGAAGCTATTTGCAAAGTTTGACCTGAACAGTTTCAGCCATTCACAAAACTGCCAGAGAAGGCAGAGGAGGAGGAGGTGGTGGTGATGGCCGGGGTGCTGCTGCTACTACCCTCTCCCACCCTTTAGCCCAGTGATTAGGGCACTCACCTGGGATGTAGGAGTTTCAGGTTTAACAGAACAGAACCAAACAGGCCCCCTCACAATTTTTCAGAACCCACCACTGAACAAAAAATATATATATATATTTACGCAATTTTACTTAAGAACTTGCTGAAACAGGGCCTAAAGTAATAAACCTGTGTGGACCTGAGAGAAAATTTCCAGTGGCGTTTTACATGAACATTTTTCCTATTTCATTTCTAGTGATTTTGTTTCCTGCAAGTTTCATTTTTCTGTGAAATGGCTTTTTTCTACTTGGAAGAAGAAAATCAAACTGAGTTTTGAAACCACTTTTCCAGTCAGCAACAAGCTCGTGTTTCCTAGGAAAGAGCTTGTTTTCATNAGAGAGGTTGAAGTGTTCTCCTACTGGTTTTGAATGTTATGATTCCTGATGTCAGATTTGTGTCCATTTATTCTTTTGCGAAGAGACTGTCCGGTTTGGCCAATGTACATAAAGCATCACAGATTTGGAGCAGAATTGTGCCCATTTTTGAGCTCACAACAAAATTTCAAACAGAATAACCTTTCAATGACAAAATTTCACACAGCTCGGTAAAGCTGGCTGAAGCCATCAGCCTCGTTTCTCTTCAAGATGTTTACAGTTATCTTTTCTGAACACATGGATTTTCTTTCTTTCTTGTCTGATCAAAACTCATTTTCCATCTGACCTTGGAATTACAGGCTAATATCCCTTTCATTCACAATGTAAAAAGCCCTGATATTTTTGAACATTGGTGTATAGAGAGAATGGAAGGGACAGGAGAACCTCAAAAGTTTCAGAAGTTCTTTTTGGATAAGCATTCAAAATGATGGCTTCATGTCCGAACCTTGGCTCAAATCAAGCAATGAGTTCACACAGGTAAACACTTGTGCCCATGGGGAGATTAACTGCAGGATCGGGGACATGATTTGAATTATCAAAACCTCTTGTGTCTGCACATTTGGTCTAGAAATCTCAACAGATCATGTGGTTTTTTGGTGGCATTGTATTTCAGCATTTCTGGTTCTAGCTCTGATGGAAACAGGAGATATAAAGATGACAGTTAATGAAAGTCAGACTCATAGAAATGTATGGCTGTAAGGGACCTTGAGAGATCATCTACTTCAACTTCCCCATGCTGAGGCCAGTAGCGGCGCCAGCTTTGCCGGCGCCCTAGGCGGCGGAAGGTCCCGCCCCCGAAATCCCACCCCCAACAGCGGCGGCGGAAGGTCCCGCCCCCAAATTTCTACGGGCGGCCGCGGCGCCGGCGCCCCCAAAATAGCAGTGCCCTAGGCGACCGCCTAGGTCGCCTAATGGGTTGCACCGGCCCTGGCTGAGGCAGAACCAAGTATACTTCAACCATCCCTGACAGATGTTTGTCTAACCCGTTCGTAACAATCTCCAAGGATGGGGATTCCACAACCCCCCTTTAGAAGCCTATTCAAATACTTAACTATCCTTATAGTCAGAACGTTTTTCTAATATCTAACATAAATCTCCCTTGCTGCAGATTAAGCTCATTACTTCTTTTCTACCCTCAGTGGACACAGAGACCAACTGATCACCATTCTCTTTATAACAGCCCTTAACATAGCTGAAGACTGATCATGTCCCTCCCTCAGTCAACTTTTATCAAGATTAAACATTCCCACCTTTCTTAATCAAAAAAGTTGACCCAAAATATCACCAATTCCTTTAAAATAACTTTTCTTGTGCTCTCAGTAAGAATATACACAAAAAGCCATCATCATTGGAACAACAGATGAAATAAGCAATTAGAACCTAAACACGTTTGGTTCTCTTTGGCCCAAGATTGTAGATGAGCAAGTGTTCTGATCAGTTCTTATTTAATTTGAGCCAGCTCAAATAGCCTCACATATAACTAGAAAAAACACTAAAACTCTGGCTTCTATTTAAAAAAAAACAACCTTAGATGGATTGTGGATTTATTTACATGAAATTGCTAGCATTGTGTGAGGAATTGGAATGGGAAAAATAGTAATGCGTGCATATTAACCGGTCACCCTTTATTATCAGAAAAAATAGAAGTAAAAATCAGCCATTTCTTTTCGGAAATAGGACTTGGGCTTTTTTTTTTTAAATTGTACCCAGATGGCTTCAAATGCTCCCTCTTTTCTCGAAATTCTGGTTGCAATAAGAGCACCATCCAGTCCTACTGACTTTCTAACAGTGTTAGGCTTCCACTTGCCTGCGTGCTTCTGAAAATTTTAGCCATTTGTCTGCTTCCCCTGAAGAAGCAGCAGTGAGCTCGCTCTGCAAGTGCAAATGAAAATGGGTTCGATGGTGCATCAGACTGGGATAAGAGCATTTACTGTAGGAGACAAGTTCGATCAGATTCAAGTTCATCTATCAATGGAGCAGGTAACTTTTTTCCTTCAGCAAACAAATGGATTAGTTGGGGACACATGATCAAATGGACTGAAATGGACTGAAGAGTTCACTCTGTGAATAGAAAGGAGAAATATACCTATACATTATGCAAGTGGCTCCCAATCTTTTTGCAAATCTGTATCAAATCACAGGCAGAGACCTTGTATGATAGGGGACAATGGTGCACACTGCTTTCCTTCCCATTGTATGCTCTTTTGTACACCATGGGGTTTGGGATGCTGGTAACCATGAGCTGGGACCTGAAGCAGCTATGGTAGATTAGAATGGGAGGCATGCAGCAGTGGTGAATGGGGCCCCAGTACAGAGACCCCTCATTAAAGACAGAGCTTAGAATATCCATCGTAAAATCTCAAATTACCAGTACTGGTAGGAGAGTGAGTGGTTGGGAACAACTCTACCATTATACATTCTACACCATCTGGATTTTCTTGTCTCTCTACCAAAGTTAAGCAAAGTTGTAAAAGAAAAATTGGACAAAGATTTTTTTAGGACTAGATCATCAGCTAGTGTAACTCAGTATAGCTTCTCTGATCTCCCTGGAATAACACTGATTTACACCAACTGAAAGTCTCGCCCTTCATGTTACTGTAGACATGGGCCTGAACCAAAAACCCAGATCCAAACAGCCCCAGTCTTTGGTGGTGTTCAAACTCTGGATCCAGATATGAACTTTATGTCACAAGCCTCTCTCTTTACTAGGGACACGCAGGGCTGGCGCAACCCATTAGGCGACCTAGGCGGTCACCTAGGGCACTACTATTCGGGGGGCGCTGGCGCCCCGGCCGGCCGTGGAAATTTGGGGGCGGGACCTTCCACCGCCGCTGTTGGGGGCGGCATTTCGGGGGCAGGACCTTCCACCGCCTAGGGTGCCGGAAAAGCTGGTGGCGCTCCTGGGGACACAGGAAGCCCATTTTTCAAAGCAGATGACAAATAGGTGGCACCCAGTTACTCACCTGCCATCCCACGCATTCAAATCCCTTCTCAAGGCTCACTTCTTCTGCAGTGCTTGCAAGAAGAGAAGCAAAAGAAACATGCCAAAACAATAAATCCAGGTTGTATGCACCTTTGTACAGGGGCTGCCTTCCTTTCTCTCTCATGCAACACTGAGCGCATTGTTGGCTCTTAAAAAAAAATTAATACATAAAAAATAAACAAAAAATCAATGTCCCAAACCTGCATTTGGACGCTTACATTAACTGTCATAAAAGATGGCAATTATGCATCTACATGAGCATCTGAGCATCCAGAGGAAGGATTTCCCTTCTAAGGCATCCACATTTGAAATATTGTGTCCGGTATTATATTTCAGTGGGTCAGATCCTGATTGACAACAGGCCAAAGGCACGATCTTTGGAACCACAGCTATTTAAAAAAAAGAAAATTTAATTCATGAGCTACCAAGAATGGAAACAACCCTGGGAGCAACAAAACTAATTAAACATAAACCTCCTTCTCCTGCCCCCCCCCCCTCCCCCGAAAGAAAAGCCCCTGAAACTTCACTGGCATAAAATGATTCACTCTAAGACTTTTGTAACGCTCGCATCTGTGTTAGAACAAACGCACACACAGATGATGAACTTAAAGCACCAAGACCTGAAATATTTAGGATCTGATCCTGCTCCCATTGATAGGAGCTCAGTCACCAATGCCAATGGGAGCAGGAGCAGGCCCTTTCATTATCTTGCAACCAGCTGATAATTAGCACCTTTCCTAACCACTGTGTCAGATGAGCAGTGTGTGTTGGGCGGGGGAATGGAATCTATTATGTTGCGTGGCCTTCTGTCTGGTAGATCTTTTAAGCAGATTGAAGTGGAGCAGTAGTCACACATAACAGCCTCAGGTAAGTTAGCACAGTCCTCCTGTGGGGTTATCAAACAGACCAGGCCTTTCAGGCAGCGCAAAGCCTTCCACTGGGGAACTTCCTCCTAAGTGCTTGCGCCGCATCTCCAGGATTATCCCCACCACACTAACATATCATCTGGCTTTAAACTTCACCCCCTCTGGCAAAGTATATACTAAAAATTCTATTCCCCACACCCCCCTTCTTATCCTTTAGCTCTGTCTCCCGATCCTGTTTCCTAGCAGCCACTGGCTGAGGTCTGCACCTCACTGCCAAGCACCAGGCTAGATTAGCTGCAAGCCAATAGCTGGGGGTCAGGATTAAGAGGCCGGCATGCACTTTAATACAAGCTGCCTATAATTAATGGCATTATTAATAGCTTGACTGAAAAATTCATTAAAAAATCCATTAAAAATAAATACCCTTTTACAAAAGGCATTGCCTTGGGTAAGAAAAACAGAAAAAAAGATAAAGGAAAATTGATTGGTGGTTTTCAGTTCACAGAAAGACAGACCATAGTTCAAGCTGATTAAAATTGAACATTTTAGATTAAGCACCCTTGCCAAAATATTCTCTGTAGTTACCCAATATGAAAATATTATGAGATGTCATATATTACATTTTTTATATAAGAAGTTCTCGGGAATAAGACACACACACGAGTGCGCTTATACTTGTGGGTAACTTCCTTCTAGAGATGTTTTCTCCCTCAGGAACAGGGGGAATCCTCCCGAATCTGAGGTTAACTGTAAGCGATAAACTCTGGGACTCTACTGCAGAGCGACTTTTCAAAACCTGCTTAGCTTCCTGCCAGCACATATCTCACCTCTCTGTTTCCAAGCCTCATTGTTGCATCTGCCGGAAAAACCTTTCACGTGGAAACCAGATTCCTTTCGATGAGTGGGTGTGGGTTTTGTTTCAGGCTGAATCTCCCGGCGTTCTCGTTTTAAGCTGCTGGGTGCTGAGTGTGTGGCTATTCACGTGGCATGTGAACAGGAGGGGGAAAAGATACGGAAAGGCCTGATTCTTATTTACACTAAGGCCCCTTTGGACTGCTAGAGTGGTGCCAAGGGGTCTTGCTGTAAATGAGAATTGGGCCCATAAATGGCCATGACCTTCCAAATCCTCCTTTCCTGAAATGAATCTACACTGCAAGCTTCCCTGCACAGCTCAGCACATATACCTCATGCCTGGCCCTGAAGGAGCAGGAAATGTAACAGTGTTTTGCATCTTTTAAAAGGACACTTATGTACAGTTCAACACTGTATTAAGACCAACCCTTTGGATTTACATGTACAAATTCTAGCTCATCAGCCTCCTAGGTTTAATTGCCATTGAGTAGTAATTACTCCATTGAAAATAGGATTATTTGTGGAGTAAGGAACATAGGCACCTCCCGACTGGGTCAGGCTTGAGGTCCATCTACTTCAGTATCCTGTCACTGACAATGGTCCGTACCAAATGTTTCAGTGTAAGAAATCCTTTGCAGAAGGTCATTATGGGATACAGTACCCCTATGGCCAGAGGTTGGTTTAAGATCAGCCAAATTCCCATACGCTTTAGGAGGAAGGAAGAATGAATTCCTCATGATTCCTACTGCCTAAGTAAAGTCTGAGCATAAACTGAGCCAGCACCTCAGGATTTAAACTTGGGGAGAGGAAACCTATTTTGCAAACCTTTGGTGATTCACTCATTATTGCTATTCCACAGTAGAGATTACCACTGCCAGATTATAACACAGAAAACTCAGTTTTCATCAATGTTACGCTGGAGATGCAGAGGGTGACTCATGTGTAACAGCCTTGGTTGCTGTTCTGATGTGTTGGACGTCCGAGCTGGAGTATCAGTGAACTCCCTCACACTTCATCCTGGGAAGGCAGAAATATTACTCCTTGGCTCCAAATTCCTTCTTGGCTCTTTGTGCTGCCAGCTGTTACATTTAATGGCAATCAAACTGTTTATGCCTCCAAATTAAAAGGATCCTGGAGGCTATACTAGATCCCGCCCTATCTCTTGAGAAAGACAGCGATTCTGTGGCTAGATCGCCTTTGTGCTGTCTAATGAAGATTGCTAAATTGTTTTCATGGCTGCAGCACTGTTTTCATTCTTAACCACGTGGAACAAAGGGCAGAATCTCACGCCAGGACCAGAATGTCCTAGAACAGGGGTAGGCAACCTATGGCACGGGTGCCGAAGGTGGCACGCGGGCTGATTTTCAGTGGCACTCACACTGCCTGGGTCCTGGCCACCAGTCCGGGGGGGTCTGCATTTTAATTTAATTTTAAATGAAGGTTCTTAAATATTTTAAAGACCTTATTTACTTTACATACAACAATAGTTTAGTTATATATTATAGACTTATAGAAAGAGACCTTCTAAAAACGTTAAAATGTATCACTGGCACGCGAAACCTTAAATTAGAGTGAATAAATGAAGACTCGGCACATCACTTCTGAAAGGTTGCCGACCCCTGTCCTAGAAGATACTAAAGGGGATTGGTAGTGTACAATCCCTGGGTCAGTCCTGTGCTCATTATCAAGTTTCTCTTGTGCTTCATGCAATGACACTATTGGATAGGTTTAGGAAAGTGTGAGAACCAGTATCTTCAATCCTTCTTTTCCACCAGCAAGATCCCATCACGCTCCCGTTAGGATATGTATTACAGTAGCACCCCATTGTACAGGGCAATGTAAAGACTTAATCTTCTACTCAAAGTAGGCCAGGCCAAGATTATTCCTTTTTCACCAATGTGGGTCTGAGGCACAGAGAGATTAAACGATTTGACCAAGGTCACACGGCATTCTGTGGTAGAGCTTCGAATTGAGCACAGATGTCCAGAGTTTTCAGCCAGGGCCTTAGCCACAAGACTACCTATTCGCTGCCAGTCACACTTTATTGCATGACTAGCTAGCTCTCTTTCCTAACTAAACTAAATCCATCAAATTAAATCGGACCAACATAAATTCCACTTGGCCCAGAGAATGTAAATGCTAGTTTCTTACTGATCAGGAAAGGTTGGCTCATATATACCAGTCAACCATGCTAAAAATATTTGATTTGGCTGCACTACATTGCCCTGCAAATATAATGATTTTGAAAAAAAATAAATCTCTCCCCATTAATCACACATGATGCAGCCTTGGTCCTTCAAGTGTTACTGCCCTCTTCCTACATCTTTGTGTATGCCTCCATATCATATTCTAATATAAAATGTAGGACTGGAAGGGTCATTGAGTCTATCCCCTTCCTGACACCGGCAACCCCGTAACATAATCACGGATATCTCACTGGTGTGTTCTTTGGCTATTCCTAGATTTGCTCATGAGCACTTATAGAACAGAGGTGGTTGAAACTCAGAATTTTTGTCCTGCGGGTTAATCCCAACATTTCAGAATTCAATTTCTTTCCAAATCAGAACAAAACATTTAGACATGTCCCACCAAACTGATCGTTTTAACATTTTTTGTTTCAGTTCAATCAAATTTTGTTGTTTTGATTTTGACTTTGTTTATTGTGTACTATCATTTGTAATATAAGATAAAATAAGTTTCAAAATGCAAAGTTGTTTTGAAATAAAAATTTGAAACATTCTGTTTGATAAGGAAAAAGGGAACATTTTGACCTTATTGAAACACTTCATTTCAATTCTTTCCCCCAAAAACACTTTATTGAAATCAAGTGGGGAAAGCTTTAATTGTGACCATACATCATTTTCTGATGGAAAGGAAAACATTCTGCTGGATATTTTTTTTACCAGCTCTCCTATCTGCAATCCCTGATGGCCAAGGTGGGTTAGGGGGCAGTCCAAAGCAGCAGTCAAGTGTAGACGGGTGGTCAGCTAGCCAGGAGGTTGATTGGTATTAGAGGCAATCCAGAGCAATGGTCAAAGTTCTTGCAGAGGTCAGAAGCCAGAAGATACAATCCAAAGGTCCAGGTCAGTGGGCTAGGGAGGCAAGGTGGCAAGGCAGGGTCAGGCGAGACAGTCTGAGCAGCAACTGGCAGGCGATGGTCTGTTGCTCAGACAGCTTCCTCTTCCTGTTGGGACCTTTATATAGTTCAGATACCCAATAAGAGTTCTGCCTGTCTATGCAGTCAGGGGCCTGGGCCATGGTTGCTGCGAGTCGGTAAGCCTTTAGCACTAAGGCTGTTGGTCGGGATGTCAGTTCAGTGCGCTCCTATGGCACAGCTAACGCTTCTAGCTAGGGCATTGCTAGGGTTGGGTTCACTCCCAGGGCCCTGATACAATCAAAGGGTGTTCGTGGAGATGCAAAAAGAGGACGATTGTAATACTCTTAAACCTGTAGCAACAGAATCACAGATGTATAGAAAACAGAGGTGCAGTGCAAATATACTAAGGTACCGCAAGGATATATCAGATCTCCCAAAACAAAGTGCTTAAAATCTGACAAGAAAGCTTAGTCCACACAAGACTTTCGGATCAACAGGATTGGGATTAATTTGACTAAACATCCAAAATGTTGGACGCTTATCTACACTTTGCAGGTTCACCCCATCGTTTCGGAAACTCTAGATTTTGATTAAATTTTAGCCAGTTACATGTATAGTATGTGCCAACTGGCATTACGTTTACGATCTTACATTTGCCTTCCTTCTTCTAGCTGATCCCATAACAATTTACAAACTCTGACTCAGGCTACGTCTACACGTCAGGCAAGGGGTGGGATTCCCCTGCTCGTGTGCACATATTCGCACTAGTATAGCGTATAAACAGCAGTGTCGCTGCAGTAACACGGGTAGCAGCAGTGGAGGCACAGCTGAGCTGTGCTAAGTACAAACCTGCCTGAAACAGGTGGGTATGTATTTGCCATGGCTCAGCCAGGCCTCTGCTGCCAATGTCCATGACTGAGGCTACCCTGATATTTATACTTGCACTAGCTCAATGAGAGTTAATGAATATATGTGTACACAACAGGGGAATCACACCCCTAGCTCATCATGTAAACAGAGACTAAGTGAGGGTGAAATTCACTTATCTGTAGTGGGCCAGCACAACGCCTATCCACCTCTTCAGTCCCACCTGCCGAGCAGATTTCATTCTGATTGCACAAGCTATAGTGCAAAGGAATAATTTCCCTTCCTCTGAAGCACAACCACCTCTAGTGGTGGAGCATTGCCAGAGTTTAACAGAGCATGTTAAGGCAACACAACATTTTAGAGCAGAAAATGAAGAATTTTGTATTTATCTAAAACTACAAGGGTAATTTGAAGTCAGCAGAACAAAATGAACTGAGTTGGAATTTGGCAAAGATGCCACTACTCTAGTGAAAAGGGGCACAGGACCTTTTTATGATCACAAGGAATCAAGAGCTTGGTTTTCCATGACATCCAAAAGATGGCAACTCCAACAGCAGAGTCCCTTAGCACCATGTTGAGGCAATAGTTCAGTGTTGACATTTAGGGAAGATTCTCACCATTGAATTCACTGAACCCTCTGCTTATAGCCTCTGGATTTTCCCACGCTGTCTTCCAATCTTGGTTAATCAGACATTAACGCTCTCTCTTGAATTTAGTTTTGTACTTGATACTGTTCCAGAAAAATGTGCTGAGGAGCTCTATCTGCAAAGGGGCTTGTGATGGACTGCATGGCATTCAGTGTGCAGTAATATTAGAATAGATCCACAAAGAATAGCACAGCTACCATAAAATAATTGGTTTCAGAGTAGCAGCCATGTTAGTCTGTATCAGCAAAATGAACAGGAGTACTTGTGGCACCTTAGAGACTAACAAATTTATTTGGTGCTCAAATAAATTTGTTAGTCTCTAAGGTGCCACAAATACTCCTGTTCATTTTTCATAAAATAATTGTGTCCCATTATTTCATCCCAGTGCTTCTCAAGAAAGATCCTTGCAAACCCTTACTGGCCAACCTTGCCGTTTGCATGTTTCAAATATTTACAGATTCTTATCAGGTCCCCTCCCCTTTAATCAACCATGCACCAAGCTATTCCAATCTTTCCTAATAAATCAACCCTTCCCATCATGGATCATTTTGTTATTCGTCCCAGAACTCCTTCCAATTTGTCAGTCTCTTTCCGTTAATATGGTGCCCAGGAATGACTGCATATTCCAGTTGCAGTGACCAGAGCTGTCTATAGAAGGATTATTGTATTATCTTCTTCCTCTTAGATATGATGTGTCTGTGAAGGCAGCCCCAAATCACATTGGCTTTGGTGCCCTATCACATTGCAGACTCATGCCTAATTTGCTATCTATTCATGTGTCTCTCAATTAGGGTGACCAGATGTCCTGATTTTATAGGGACAGTCCCGATTTTGGGGTCTTTTTCTTATATAGGCTTCTATTACCCCCCACCCCCGTCCCAATTTTTCACACTTGCTGTCTGGTCACCCTACGCTCAATATCTCTTTGAGGTATTGTTCTGGATTGCAAAAGGGAGAACCATAGCGCAGGGTGGTTTAAGGGGCTTACTCAGCGACACTAGATGCATACGACACAGCTAGGTACTGACCTTAACTCAGGACTTCTGAGTCCCAGTCAGCTGCCAAATCCCTTTGAACATACTTCCCACTCACTGGACAAGTGACCATGCAGGCTGGTGGCTTTCTGAATGTTCCAAAACTAACACGGCTACCCCTCTGATACTTGATTTCTGAATGTTGTTTTTCCCATGCATAAAGTGTGGTGTGAGAGAAAGACCAAGGGTGTTTATGTGGAAAGAAGGCCTTCAAAGCTGCCATTGTTGGTACGGGTCGACCTTACAGTAAGAACTTAGATTCAGTCCAGGAACTGATAGTTGTGTGAATACCCCATTTTCTGTCATTAGCCAGAACTGCGGGTGTGTGGGGGGGGAGAAAGAAACATGCTCTGTGTAATTCCTGGGCTGGTAAATGGGCAGTAAGAATTGGAGAAACCATTCTATGTCCAAGCTAGGTCCAAGATATTTGGAGGTTCCTGTACAGTTATGTTACCTTTGTGATATTTCTAATTAGAACGGAAAATTAATCAAAAATAACTTTTTAATATATATAACGTAATTTTATTTGAAGCCGAACATCCCTTTCAGCTATCCTCCCTTCCACTTTGTAGCCTATTCCGCTCATCCCAGCATCAGCCAGTGAGACACATCAGTCTAACCGCATGTGTGCTATTCTGTATGCAAAAGATATCCACGAGTATTAACTAAGTTTGCAAGAGGAATTAGGATCAGTAATAAATGCTTTAGCAAAGAGGCTTTTGGGACTAAAAATGTGTCTTCAGGCAAAATTCTCATAAACTAGACATCATCTTTGATTTACAGTTTATAGTATTTTCTTCACTATATCCAATATCCCAGGCTTAAGGGCTCCTGCTCTGTTTGTTGTGATTGACTGCTCAAGGTGGGAGGGCAGCTCCCTCCTGAAGTTACGTCAATGGAATGATGAACTTGGGAAAACATGGAACATTTTCAGCTTCACTTTACACAAGCCAGGTCACTTGTGTTGAATTTCCCCTGGACCCACTCATCATTAAGGAACCCCAATTAGAGAACCGTTACAAACATATTGCCACTCTATCTGATTAAATGGTCAAGCCCCATCATTTCACACCAGGTGTGAAATATGGGTACACATACAAATGATGGACAGAAATTACAATGTACTGTTAGGCTGCTCACCTATCTAAAAATACCAATCTGCCTTGTGTGGGACTTTTCAGGGCTTCTATGGGAGTTTTGCCCGAGAAACAACTTCAAGATGTAGCCAATGTTTCTTGTCCAACTCTATAGATTTTAAGGCCAGAAGGGACAAGTGTGATCATCTTGTCTGATTTCCCTTCTGGCCTTAATGTCTACTAAGTCCCCCAGATACTGAAGGATTGTCCCCTACAGGAGATTCTCTTGTGCTTTGTCCAGCCCAGTTTTAAATGACCCAGTTACTGAAACTCCAACCACTTCCAATGAGAGTTTTTGCATTGTCACTATCAGGATTCTTTCCCTCCTTGACAGTCAGCCTTATATGTTCCCACAGTTGCCAACTTTCACGGGGTAAATAAGCACCCCAACTCTCACAATAAGCCAAAAATCAAGCTAATACGATTTCAAAACAAGCCAATCTCTAAGAACCCCAACACTCTATGTGACTAGATCCCCCCGGCGTGCAGTCTGGGACTGTGGTGGGCCCACTGTGTACCCCTGACTCTCTCCCCCCTTTGCCCCTGCTTGCCCCTTGCCCCTGCTTGCCAGGAGCCGATAAAAAAAAAAAGAAGCAACAAGCTACAACAAGCAACCAGCTACAAGCCAAACAATCAACAATCTCCAAGCCAAAAACTAGCCAACAAGCAACTCACAAGCCAATTAAGCCCCAAACAAGCCCAATTACTACATTTTTTTCATGGGTTTGGCATGTCTGTATGTTCCTCTATTTAATTTCATTCCATTGCTCTAAGTAATATCCCCACCCTAAATAATTCTTCTGCCTCTGTGGTATTTAAACTCTTTAAGTAACTGTGGGCTCTTTTAGTGTTCCCCTTTAGTCATCACTTAGCCAAGCTATAACACTATTAGTTCTTCAGCTCTGTCCTTGTAAGTCAATCCCTCCACAGTCTCCTAATTGTATTCTAGTTTTGTTCTTCTCTGATGCATTGGAAGCACTTCAATTCCTTTTGGGTATTAACCTCTCCAGAACCAAGTAGAACATGGGTTTGATCCAAAGCCCTCTGATGGCAATGGAAGACTCCTATTGACTTCAATGGACTTTGGATCATGCCTTATATCAGGTGCGGTCCCTATTTCTGAGTGATCCATGAAAATGAATTAGCTCCTCTCTGGCTGATGACTCAATGGCTCTGAAAATACACATTGGCTTTCTTTGCTGTCTTCACATATCGCCAGCTCATTTGCAGCCCATGCTCACCACGTAACCTTCTCCCACTGAGTATTTGTGTTCTGGGTTATTTTCCACAGAAACTTTAGCTTGGATTATCCGAACCAAATTTAATTTTTTGTATTTCTTGACAATATTTCTAATGTCTCTGGGTCCTTTTATATTATTTCTCTGTCCTCTTAGCTGACACTGATGGAACCCCTTCCATACCTGGCATGGTGCTGCGAGGAAGGGTTTTATAATGCTTCACAATCCTCATTTCCAACAGCTGCCAATTTAATATCTGCTGCAGATTTAATTGTAACATGCTGTTTCCAGTAACCCTCTTCCAGATCATTAATGAGAACTTTAAATAAGTCCTGGTATTACACTGTTCCCTGAGGTAGCCAAACCGACCTCCCTATGGCACCTCAATAGTCCTCCCTCTAATACAATGCACTGCTGGTTTTCATTATCTCCTTGCTGTTGACTCTCACTTAATTTTTGGTCTATGTGCTAATGTCGCTTGTAGTACAGGTCCATATGAATTAATTTGTTGAATAAGATTTTATATTACGCTGTATCTGATTGTTTATGTATGTATATGTATTCAATATGAAATATATAAACTTCTATCATGTGCATCCTCCCCATTATATATACAGTAGGATGCAAATAATAAAAGTATATGAAATAATGGATAGTCTAGAGAAGGTAGATTAGGAATTTCTGTTCTTCCTGTCTCATAACACAAGAATAAGGGGACATCTGATTAAATAAAAAGGTGGCTAGTTCAAAACCAATACAAGGAATTTTTTTTCACAACACACAATTAGACTGTGAAACTCATTATCACGGGAAGTTGTTGAGGCCAAGAACTTAGCAAGTTTCGAAAAGGGACTGGACATTTCTCTGACTAACAAGGATATCAACAGTTGTAATTGTAACATTAACAAAATTCTGGAAGGGATATTAAATCTCAGGATTTGGGGTGTAACCCATAACTATTAAATAACAGGATGAGACCAAATGTGAGGGGCAGATTATCCCACAGCTGTTAATGTCAGGATCTGATTCCTTCCTCTGAAGTATGTGGTACTGGCCACTGTTGGAGACAGGGTCCCGGACTAGATGGACCCTGGGTCTGATCCAGGCTGGCAGTTTCTGTATCCCTACAAAACACAAACACTGTTGTGTGTCAATTACAATCGCTCTATACATAACATATCTGACACAAAACCTACAGAGCAAGGAGATGAAAAGATAAGGCTACCACCAGTACACCCCTTATACTCCCCCACCCACAAACACACATACCACTAGCAGCACAACCACCATACACCACTGACAATGCACCACAACCTTTATTCTGCCCCAGAAGGGATGCCAGCCTCTCCCAAACACCACAAAGAAACCAGACTGCCCTGGACCCCATCTAGTTCGGTGACCTTTTCAAAAAGAAACCCCCACCCACCCAAGGACCCTCCTCCCATTTGGTTAGGACTCCCCTACTTCTTAGTGTAAGCCAGTGAATGAGGTCTCCTCTGACATCTATTGACGAATTGGAAGAAGGGTCCCTCAGGACACACCATATTTGCATTCACACACCTCCTTTGCCTCGGTGATCAGCAGCCTTGTCTGCTTTGCCAAAGTGATCAATTTTGGCTATATTTGGGTTAAAATTCACTTACGTCTGGGATGCAGGGGTAATGAAATGTCATTATCCTTATTGTGGGTCTAAAGGGCAGGAGAACTGTACCTAATATGCCCCAACTGAGGGACGTCTTTTTACATTGCCTTAAGTAGTACCCCCTTCAAGGCACCTGCGGTGGTGGTTAGTTTTCCTAGATTTCTGGGTGGGAGCACCAGACAGTTCTGTTTTGTAATGTTATGAGGAACCCCAAGATACTCCACCCCTCCCTTGTGGCTGCTGACACCACCTGGCAGAAGGGTTGCATTAGCAATATGAGAAGGGCAAAAGAATCACAACCTTGGGGGTGGGGGTTGACTCCTAGGTTCAAAAACCCTAGTTCATCCCCCTCCTAACCAGTGCAGGATGGTCCCATTCTGTGCTTTTTTCCAGTCTCGCTTTCAGTGTCCTAAGCAAGCTTCCACCTGTTCAACTGGGAGCCTACTCCACAAGCCTAATAGATTATCCCATTAGGAAGATAATAGAAGGTAATTTTCATTACACGTGGAGTGTTTTACCTAGCAGCAACAAACCATTTTCTGATGTAACAAACCTTGCTGTGGCATAATAAATCTTTAAGCTAACCACCACTCTAATTTCCATTTAAATAATGCAGATAGCAATGACGACGAAGACGGAGTAATAATAAATAATGAGAAAGATGCCGGTCAATAAGGGCTTCACTTCCTGCAGTCACAAGAAAATGATCCTTCTATGTAGGTACTTATCCACCCTCCATCTCTGTAGTATGCGAGGACCAGATCCTCAGCTGTATTTGATTTCAAAGGGAGTTAAGCATCTAAATACCTTTGAGGATTTGAGCCTGAGAACCTCACCATCATTAGATACATGCTAGATCTCAAAATTCTAGGGAAAGGAAGGAGTGAGGACAACAGAATAAGGAAAATGGATTTCAAACAAGCAGACTTTAATAAATTCAGAGACCTGGGGGATAAGGTCCACTGGGAAGAAAATCTAAGGGAAAAAAGAGTTCAGGAGAGCCAGGAATTTCCCAGGGAGACAATATTAAAAGCCCAACAGCAAACTATCATGATGCAAAAGAAAGACAGGAAGAATAGTAGGAGAACAATGCGGCTCCATCGGAGCTCTTTAATGACGTGAAAATCAAAAAGGAATCGTACAAAGAGTGGAAACATGGACAAATTGCTAAGGAGGAGTACAAAAGAAGAATACAAGACTGTAGGGACAAAATCAGAAAGGCTAGGGCATAAAATATAGCCAGGGCCATAAAAGGCAATAAGAAGAGATTCTATAAATACTTTAGGAGCAAGAGAAAGATGCAGGAAAGTGTAGTTCAACTTAGTGGGGAAGGAGTGCTAATAATGGATAACATCAAGAAGGCTGAGGTGTTTAACACCTATTTTGTTTCAGAGGTTGACTAAAAATGTAAATTGTGACCAGGTACTTAACACAATGAATATGAACAACAAAAGGGAAGGATCCCAATCCAAAATAGGGAACGAACAGTTTAAAGAATATTTAGGTAAGTGGCATGTACTCAAGTTTGTAGGGCCTGATGAAATTCACCATAGGGCACATAAGAAACTAGCTGAAGCAATGTTGGAACCATTTGCAATTATCTTTAAGAACTCATGGAGAACAGGGGAGGGCCCAGAGGACTGGAGAATGGCTAACTTAGTACCTATCTTTAAAAAGGGTAACAAAGAGGATCCCAGAAATTATAGACCAGTCAGCCTAACTTCAATACATATAAAGATATTGGAACAAAATAGTAAACAATCAATTTGTAAGCACCCACAGGATAACAGGGCAATAAGGAATAGCCAACATGGATTTGTCAAGGATACGTCGTGCCAAACCAACCTAATTTTCTTCTTTGACAGACTAACTGGTCTAGTGAATGGGGGGGATGATGTATGTGATATATCTTGATTTTAGTAAGGCCTTTTACACAGGTCCACATGACATTCTCATAAGCAGACTAGAAAATATGTCTAAATTAAATTACTCTAAGGTGGGTGCAAAACTGGTTGAAAGACTATAATCAGCGATTTGCTGTCAACTTGGGAGGATGTACCGTATCTAGTGGCGTCATGCACGGGTCTGTCTTGCTTCTGATATTGTTCCATATTTTCATTAATGACTTGGATAACGGAGTGAAGAGTATACTTATATAATTTGTGGATGACACTGAGCCAGGAGAGGCTGCAAGCACTTTGGAGGATCGGATTAGAATTCAAAATGACCTTGACAAGTTGGAGAATTGGTCTGAATTCAAACAAGGTGAAATTCAATAAAGAGAAATGCAAACTACTACACTGAAATAGAAAAAAAAGCAAATGCGCAAGAACAAAATGAGGAATATCTGACTAGGCAGTAATATTGCTCAACAGGACCTGGGGTTACAATGGATCACAATTTGACTATTAGTCAACAATGTGATGCAGTTGCAAAAAAGACTAGTATCATCCTGGGGTGTATTAACAGGAGTGACGCATGTAAGACATGGGATGTAATTGTCCCACTCTGCTTGGCACTCAGGAGGTCTCAGCCAATTTCTAGTCTAGTTCTGGGTGCCACACTTTAAGAAAGATGTGGTCATTTTGGAGAGATTTTGGCTTTTTGTCCTGATTCAGGGGACAGCCATTTCTTGACCAGCCAAATGTACACTCCTTGGGCCAACTTCAAGACCTGATATAAGCAAGCTATTGAAGTTAGTAGAGATGTAACTGCTTGTACCAACTCTGTTTTTTCACTCCTTGAGTTTCAGGTTTGAATGAACCCAACAACCCAAAGTGAAACTCAGTTGAAAGGACCAAGTTGCATCACAAAATTTTGCCTAGCTGAGAAAAGGCCAGTGAAACTTGGGGCCAAATTCACTCAAAGAAGGACCCAGGTTTCCTTGAAAGTGCTGAGAACCTTAACAGATCTTTCAATGAGTCTGAGCTAAGGAAGCCTGAATCTGAGCAAGTTTCTTGAACATTTTGCACCATTCTGATAGCGCTCTACAGCCAGCCTGTGTGGTTTACACTGGGGAAAGCATTGCGGTGCGACACCATACCAGGGCAAATCAGGTTGGAATCGCTCATCAGGGGCCACCTTTCCCTCCTGGAGTCTCCCTAGATGCGAGGGATGTACATGTTGCAATAATATCCCTTGGGATAGCTGCTACTTTTCCCTGCTCTCTCTGGAGTGGAGTGCACCCCAGGCTCTAAGATTGTTCCAGGCTTTGTACAGGTGGCACAACCTAGGAGCAAGGCTCCTGAAATCCTCCCCCATATCCCTGGGCAATAGCAAAGCACATCCTAGCCCATTATTAGCAGTCAATACTCTGGGTGCTTTTGTGACTTTTTTCTGCCTTTTACTGGAGAATCAGATATTAGCCATTGTCAGAAGACCAATCAAGTATGCTCCAATGCAGTGTGGCAAATCTTCTGCTTCTACCTTCCTAAGTTAAATGGTCACGTTTAAAAGATGGCATAATGGGTCTGATATTCTAAGCATCCCATGCATGTAAGTCCCATTGACGTAGGGCTTGTGTCTACAGAAAGTTTTCTGGTGTATCTAGCTGCTTAGTAGCTAGTAAAATAAATAAACCCAAGAAGCCACAGCTCTGTTTAACGTCAGAGAAATGCTTAGCTCTGACAGCTCATTAAAGAAAGCACCATCTTTAAAGGAACTGATGCAAAAGAGAACATATGAAATCTAACCCCCAGGTGGATTTGGCAAGGCAGAGCAATGCCAAATGTCCTTTATGGATCACACTAAGGATGCGTGGGCAGGAGTAAATGCCAGGTCAGGTGTACCGTGTCTATGGCCTGTGATGTGCTTGCAATAAATGGCTCCAGGATTATGCATAGCAACCGATTAAACATGGAAGAAAACATGTCAGGCTGACTGCATTGAACTAAAGCAAAACTACCATAGAGGAATATTGGGATACAGTATGTCAGACAAACTATAGAAGAAAGAAATAATATAATACATGTATATACATTAGAATATATTGTATACACCTCTACCCCGATATAACATGACCCGATATAACACGAATTCGGATAGAACATGGTAAAGCAGCGCTCGGGGGGGGTGTGTGTGGCCGCGGGACTGCGCACTCCAGAAGATCAAAGCAAATTCGATATAACACGATTTCACCCATAACACAGTAAGATTTTTTGGCTCCCGAGGACAGCGGTATATCGGGGTAGAGGTGTATATGCACGTGTATATACAATAGAACCCCTATTTTAAAAACTAGGAGTTCATAAAACCTAAAAGTTTATCAGATCAAAAATTTCAAAATGAGAAAAGCCTTGTGCATAAACTACAGTATGATGCACTACATTGCTTTCTTCTTCAAACCAATGCAATTTCCAATGCACCGAAGGCATCAGAATTAGGAAGGGATGGATGTTGAGTTGTTCTTCATCATCATCACGTTTGTTATGTGCTTTTTTTCTGTTGGGAAAAAATGGTTGGTATAACTGGTCATTCAAAAGATTGGTGTTCGTAAAAATTGAGGTTCTACTGTGGTGCCTTTCTAACTAATATCTCCATTAGTCTGATATGTGACAAGGCAAGACACATCGGGTGAGATTGTCAAAGGTGCCTAAATTACTTAGGAGTAGAGCTGGGCAAAAGTTTTGAGCTGAAACTCTCTTTCGCAACAACAACAAAAATGCAGATTCAGTGGCATCAAAACATTTTGTGAATTTGTGTTGCTTTCATCAAATTGTTTGCTTAGAAAAAAAAATCTGAAAAAAATGTTTTGATTTTTTGGTTTGAAAACAACATTTAGATTCAACATTTCCTTTAATTCTATTTTTTAACAATTCAAAAATGACCAAAATCAAAACAAAACATTTGGATTTTGTGAAAACAAGATATTTGGTTTGACACAAAATGAATTTATTTTACTTTTCAATTGACCAAATATTTCAAAAATTTTCATTATCGGTGTGGCCCGATTTCCCTTCCCTCCCGCCCCCCAAGACTGCCAGTGAACTGAAAAATATATCATTCACCCAGCTCTACTTAGGAGCAAAAGTCACAGTGACTTTCAGCGGTATTTGTGCTCGTAAATCAGTCGGATGCTTTTGAAAATCTTACCTTCACTTTTATGTGCTTCATTTTTCCCCTGCCTTCAAATGAGGATAATTCATTTTGGCCTCCTTTTAAAAGCACTTTGAGGTATAATAATATAAGGAGATATACCTATCTCATAGAGCTGGAAGGGACCCTGCAGGGTCATTGGAGTCCAGCCCCCTGCCTTCAGACCAATTTTGCCCCAGATCCCTAAGTGGCCCCCTTAAGGATTGAACTCACAACCCTGGGTTTAGCAGGCCAATGCTCAAACCACTGAGCTATCCCTCCCCCATACATATGTGTATGAAGAGTGCTGTATAAGAGTTAAGACATAGTAGAGATAATAATATCTATTCTGTACTCATCACCATGGTATGTGAGTGTCTTTCATCCTGAAACATCCCAAAACTCATTGCAAAGGATGTGACATGTCAGAATACCACTGAAATACAGCCACATATGCGGCTGGCATGTGGCAGGTGTTTAACAGTACTCAACAATATTCCACATCAGTGCAGGGCTCAAGGATTGATCAATGGGTTTATTTCAATTTAACTTTCTTTCTTTGTGACCTTGGGCAAGTCACTTAATCTGCCCTGTGCCTCTGTTAAAAAAAAAACAGAACAGTGCTTCCTTCCCTCACAGGGTGGATGTTAATAATAGAACTGGAGGGTTTGAAGGGACCTAGAGAGGTCATGAGTTCAGCCCACTGGCCTGAGGCAGGACCTAGCCTGCTGTTTTGAAGTCTATTTTCCTTATTCTACTGCTCTCATTTCTTCCTTTTGGAACCTAGGAGGGATCACAGGCCTCAAACCCAGGCTCACAGGCAGCACTCATGCCATGACTGCCAGCCAAGTAACCAGGAAAGGGTAAGCTTGCAGAGGGCCCTGACCCCAACTGGCTGAGGAGTGCTATATAAACAGTAAGTAACAACAGAAAGTTGTATGAGCAAGTAAAGGAATCCCTGGCTGGCTGCTACTATGGGCCCGACCCCTCCTGCTTACCTGACTCCTTCGTTCCTCTCCTCCTATGCCAGACCCACGTCTATACCCCGTTCCTGCTGTCCTGCCCAACTCCAAGTCTCTGCTCTTCTGCCTTACCCTGAAGCTGTCTCAGGCTCTGACCCATGGCACCTGATGCTGTCTTTGGTTTTGACCCTTGTCTCTGACCACTAGGACTGACCATCCATGCCCCGGTCATTGCAGAATCATGAAATCTATCACTTCAGGATCACTTTCACGCAAATTTCCTTCAACCTGCCGATGGGAGTCAGAGTAAACCTTTAGATTCAAGTCTTGCAGCAAGTAAGAGCTTCACCTCAGGAAGGAATTTTGATTCAGAGTCCTGTTTGCTCAGGATGAATAATTAACTCCTTCCTCTCTGGGCATCACACGCCCGGCCAACTCACTGGCTAGCATGTAGGGAGGGCAGCCAAGGCTCCACCCAGTTGATTGTAGAGCTGAAGAATGGGCACAGGACCCCTATTCTTCTACAGCGGGCAGGAAACAGTTTCCTTGTCCCATGAGAATTTTGGAGATTTGAAAAATGTCTTCCCTTCTCAAATCAGGACAAAATGTCAAACTCTCAAAAACTGGAAATTCCACACACACACCAAAAAAAAAAAAAAAAAAAAAAAATTCAAATCAGGTCAATTAAACGTTTTCATTTTGCTAATCTTAAAACATTTACTTTCAGTTTTGACTGGTTTAGTTTATTTTACTTTGTTTTGACTTAATTTTTTTCTAAACAAAAAACCACTTGGCCCTGAAAACCAGACCCTTTTAATTTAGAAAATGGAATGTTTCGACAATTCGAAAACTTTTGTTTTCCATCTTTTTGTGCAAAATGGGAAATGCATCAAAATCAACCCTTCCCAGCGACATTTTGGTTCTGATAAATCAGCATTTTCCCACCAAAAAAAAATCAAAACATTCCCAACAGGTTGTATATTCTTCCCTGCCCAGCACTTAGATCTCTTATTCCCCTGTGTCACCACATTGGGTCAGATCACAATTGTGCGCTGTGTTTGTAAACATGAAATCCAAAACCCTGCAAGCACATTCATAACTATACTCCTGTGAGTAGGTCCATTAACGTCAATGGAACAGCGCACAGGAATAAAGTTTAGCATGTGCATAAGTGTCTGCTGGATCGGAGCCTTAGTTCCAAATCCTGTTCCCATTAAAATGAAGTGGAATTTTTCTATTCACTTGGATGCAGCCAGGATCTGATGCTAGATGCATATATTTATTCCCTTTCAGTGGACCTGATCAAAAGCCGTTTGAAGCCAATGGGAGTTTTTCCATTGATGTCGATAGACTTTGGATCGTATGTTTCGTACAGCAGTAACTAGTAAAAAAAATCAACACGTGCATTTTTCCCATATAAGTATTGGAAATATCATAAATGCCACAGGAAATCTAATTACCATGGTCCAGCAAATGCTGATGTATTATTTTTTTTCCCTGGTGAGCGCTGCATGATCTTTAATTTATACATTATCATGTTAAAAACTCAATACATATTTTTAAAAAGTATTAGTGGATTACAGTGAAAAGAGTATTATTTGGTTATAAAACAAAAGTGGAGTGACACCAAACCCACCCGCCCACATGCCCATCTGCTTGCTCCCATCAGCGCGTTTGCACAGAGAAGGACAAATGGCTTGTTTTTGATCAGTCAGGATCAGCTGCGATGCACGTGCCACTTCCTCTCTAATTCTGTATTGTTCTCCCATGAACTGCGGTGGCCCCGAGCAGCAGGAGTTGGGGACACATGTAGCAGCTCTCACCCTCTGGCCCAGATACCAACCCCTTATTTGTTCCACCACAAACCCTTCTCGGAGCCCATGCTTTGCAGTTCTGATCATTCTACCCATACTCGTCTTAGTTTGCATTCCTGTCCCTTTTAGCAATGTCCCTCCTTCAAGAGGGGAAAACATTCTCATGCTAAAATCTTAGCAACAACAGCATGGCAAAACAGCATCCATTTATCAGAGGGGTAGTAGCAATGTGGAGCAAGGCAGACAATTGTCTGTGGGTAGCAAGGAGCTGCTGTATATACTCAGCTTATTTGTGAAGTGATTTACATACATGATTGTCCATGAAGGAGAGGTATCCGCTCGCTTGACCTTAGTAACTCAGAAGCAATACAACAAATCATGGACTACTGGGAAGTTCCAGAAGACTGGGAAAAAACCTATTGTCATACCAATGTCTAAAAAGGGGAAATCAGAGCACCTGGCTAAATTGTAGGCCGTTTAGACTGATATTGATCCCAGGCAAACTCACTGAAAGTCTGATATGGGACACAGTCAGTAAAGAATTAAAAGATGACAGCATAATTAATGCAAATCAACATGGTATTATGGAAAATAGGGTCTTGTCAAACTTCTGTTGATCAAGGTAACTGCATTGACATAATATACTTAGACTTCTTTTGGATATGAGACTTAGTCTTGCCTGGCATTTGGGTAAAAAATTCCTGTACAGAGTCAATTCATCCCATATTAAATGGATTAAAAACTGGTTAACTCAGAGATCTCAAAAAGTAATTGTAAATTGGGAATCATCATCCTATGGAGGTCTCTAGTGGGATCCCACAGGGATGTGTCCTTGGCCCTATGCTATTCAATATCTTTTTCAGTGATCTAGGAAGGAATATAAAAATATTGCTGATAAAATTTCCAGATGATACAAAATTGGTAGAGTGGTAAATACTGATGAGAACAGGTCAGTGATACAGACTGATGTGTATTCCTTGGTAAGGTTAGCTCATTTGAGAACATGCGTGTCAATACACCAAATACAAAGTCATGCATGTAGAAACAAAGAAAGCAGGCCACATTTACAAGCTAGGGGTCTGTATCCTGGGATGCAGCGACACAGAAAAGGATTTAGGAGTAACAGTAGATACAACTGAACATGAGTTTTCCAGTGTGATGCTGTAGCTAGGAGGGCTAATGTGATCCTTAGTTGTATAAGCAGGAAAACATCAAGCAGGAGCAGGGAAGTGCTATTACTTCCGTATATTGGATTAGTGTGATCATTGGTGGGAAACTGTGTCCAGTTCTGATGGCTACACTTCAATAGAGATGTTGAAAAATTAAGAAGAGTGCAATAAAGAGCTGCAAGAAGGATTTAAGGTCTAGAAAACATGCCTGATAGTGAGAGGCTTAAGAAGCTGAATCTATTTAGTTTTATCTAAGAGAAAGTTGAGGTAACTTGATCACGGTCTACAAGTGCCTACCAGAGAAAGAGATTTCTGATAGTGGATGGCTCTTTAAACTAGTAGGAAAGGGCATAATGAGATCCAGTAGCTGGAAGCTGAAGCGAGATACATTCAGACTAGATATAAGGTGCTTTTTTTTTTTTAACAATGAAGGTAATTAACCACTGGGACAGATTACCTAGGGATAGGAGATGGAGGATCCTCCATCACTAGAAGTGTAAATCAAGACATGATATCTTTCTAAAATATATTTAATAACTCAAACAGGAGTCATAGGCTTGACGCAGAGTTTACTGAGGGGTAATCTTAGCTCTGTGTTATGCAGGGGCACAGACTAGATGACTTCTGTCCTTAAAATCTATTAATCTAACAGATCCTGTTAACGACATAGGTGCTTGAACGAGGGTGCTGTGGGGGGTGCTGTCGCACCCCTGGCTTGAAGTGGATTCCATTATATACAGGATTTACAGTTTGGTTTAATGGCTCTCAGCACCCTCACTATAAAAATTATTCCAGCACCCCTGGTTAACAATGTCTCCTGGGGACCACACTGATGGCTAGATTAAGGCAAAGGAACTGTAGGCTCATGCTTAGGGCTCTGGCTCCTGGAGTCCTGGTTGTAGAGAAAAGCTTGAAAAATTGGCGCCAGTGTAACCAAACGTAGAGACACCTGCCTGAGTAAGCAGAGATGCTGCCAAATAGTGGGTCCACCCATGCTGACTGCCTCCCACTGCTGCTCCTGCTACTTCAAAGGAGACAGGGACGCCTGCTATATCTCCTGGGAAGGAAAATACGGCTCCATGCTGCTGCTCCTGCCTCTCTGGGAGAGAAGGGGTCTTTCTGTAATTGACACTCCAAGAGGAATAAGCCATGGGAGGGTCTGAGTCATGTTTGTCTAGGACTCTGGTGTGATGTCAAGGTCCCTGTGTCCCAGTGGAACACTGACAAACAAGTAGCTGGAATCAGTCTGGCTCACCTGTGTGTTAGGATTGTTAAAATAGGTATTAGAATGATAAGATTGTGTTGAATGTAGACTTTATTGAATTCTTGTGAGTTGCTGCATGCACTAATCTCAGTTATAACCATCATATCCCCTAAGGTAAGGTAATATTTGAGTAATTATATTGTAAGCCTCAGTGACTATGTAAATCACCAGACAGGAGAGAGACATTACCTAGTATGAAGCGCTGATCTGCAACACAAGGTGTTACATCCTGGCCAACCAACACCAGGCGGACTGTTATGGGATGTTAAAGGGGACAAAAGACTTTGTTACTCTGCTCTTCCCCTCCATGAAGATGAGCCATGCATGTGGATTCCTCCTATCAGCTGAGTTTTGCAGCTCAGAGCACATGGCAGGAGGGGGACAAAAACTCCATAGAGAAGGAACTGATTATCTCTATGCTGCTTGGACTCTGGGCGGCAAAGTTCATTAGGCATAAGGAGGAGGTCCCCAGTGCTTAGCATGGGGACGTAAAGAGCTTGTTTTATTATAGAAGCTTCTATTACCTTTTGAAATTTAAGATTGTAACCCATTTATGCCGTTTACCTGCTTTAACCTTGTAAATAACTTTCTTTTTTACTCTTCCTATTAATAAATCTGTACATAGTTTATTATAGGATTGGCTACAAGCATTGTCTTGGGCGTGAGATCTAAGCTGCAATTGACCTGGGATAAGTGAGTGTTCCTTTGGGACTGGGAGTAAGCTGAATAGTGCTGTGATTCTTGAGGGTAAAGGACCATCTATGACAAAGATAGGCTCACCTGGATGGTCAGATAGATCGGAGTACCCAAAGGACAGTCGGTGTCTCCATGGTTAGGCTGTTATAGTGCCTGAGGAGTTTACACTTGATACTTGGTTGGTGAAATCTAAGTATAGAACTCATAACCAATTTGGGGTTTGTTCCCTGCATCCTAACAGTCTGCCCTGAAGTTGGTACTCACGAGTCACTGCAGGCAGCTTGACACCCAGATTCCCTTAAATCTGGCACTTTTCCCCCCTTAGGAGTGCACTTCTGCCCCTTGCAATGGGCTCCATGCTAAAGTTTGCTGGTCTCAATCAGGACAAAGGCAGAGCATCAATATGGGCAGCTCAATATAAGCCTCTTCTCAGAGTGCAGCAGCATTGACAAAAAGCAAATACAACGTTAGGATGCATAAGGAATAGGCTAGATGGTAATACTGAAAATATGATAATGTTATTATATGAATCAATAGCATACCCACCCCTTCAATAATATGTCTGGTTCTGGTAGCCATATCTCAAAGAGAACACAGGAAAACAGAAGGGGTATAGAGACAGGCGAAGAATATGGTTAGAGACACGGAAAGAATTTGGCCTGAGAATAAGGAAAGTAAATCAGATGCTCATATTTTCCCTCTCGTATTAAAAAAAAAAGTCCATTCAATGAAAGGGAAAGGCAAAAATGTATCATTGATAAAAAATACTTGACATGATATTTAATTAACCTGTGAAACTCATTGCCACATGATATCACTTGAAGCAGAGAGCTTAGCAGGATTTTTAAAAGGTATACGTGCACACACACACTGTTATATTTTGTAAACTTTAAAAAAAATGCTAAGGGATATTAACCCTCATGCTATAGAATATAAGCAAACCATCAACCGGCAGGAGATAACTCTTTTCCCACTTGGGAGTTTCTCACATCTTCTGAAACATCTGGTACTGGCCAATGTCAGAGATCTTGGACGACATGAATTGCTGGTCTGATCTGGTCTGGCAATGCCTATGCTCCTAACTGTAATTACAATTTTACTTACTTAATCCCTATTAACTGTATTTTTAGCATCTAATTCTGAAACCCTCACTCACGAGGTGTAGCATGTACCTCTGTAAGTAGCCTCATTAAAGTCAAGTGAGTAAGTGTTAATTAACGTATGGAGAATTTGCCCAGATCATTATTCATTGAATAATTTGTACAAAGTGATATCAGAGGCTGCTGTTTAAATCTCTGCTCAGAAGTGGGGAGAGATTGTGTGTGTGTTTGAAAGAGAGAGAGAGAGAATATGTGTGTGGGGGGGTGACGTTATGGGATAGTGAAGTATGAATTAATGAGATTCTGCCATCATTGCATATGTTGAGAAAAAATGTAAAACTTGGTTGTATTCACTATGTGCTTTCAATCTTGGTAGGAGGCGGAAATAAATCGCTTGCTGTGGGAGCAGACTGTGTTTAGTTACAAGTGCCCTTTGGAGTTTGAAAGCCATCATCTTTTATCCACTTGTTTTTTAGAGCACTAATAAGGACTACAGAGAGCACATCTACAGGGTTGCTCTGCATAGCTGGTAGCTAGATAAAGACACATGGATTAGGGAATCCAGGTCAAAAAGGAGAAAACAGTACCGACTGCCTGGACATGCACTGAGGAAGGTTCATAGCTGCAGGCAGTCAATGGTAAGAGGTTACTAGGGGAAGAAATATGAATTGATCATTTCCAGATTTGTCAGTTTGTAGACAGTTTTACAGGGAAAAGATAGAGCCTTTTCTCCACTGGACAAGAATAAAAATAGAGATTTCTTTAATAGAAGAAACAAGAATTTCCAGCAGTGCAGTTACCGATACATACATAGTCCTTCACAGGACATTTTAGATACTGAGTGAAAAATATTTAAGGGACACCGTCAGATTCAAAATATTATATTAAAAATATACTTTCCTCACCCAGGGTCTGATCCTACAAACAGGAAGTGTGAGGCTTACACTTATGAGCAGCTCCACTGAAAACACTCATGGTGATAAGCACTACACTCAATAAGAAGGCCGCAGTCCTACCAGGAGCAATGCACAGCAAACATAGGCATCTGAAGGCTGCTAGCTGCATTCCTAATTCCCCACCACCATGTTGAAATGAATAAATATTTAAATTACACAGCCAAAGTATCACAGTTTCCTCCCACCCTGATCCTACCTACTTTTCTTTCCTGTATTGGGCCTTAATTTTCTTTCATGTTTAGATTTTTTGCATCATTCCATAATGTGTAGTGGCAGTCAAAAAAACTAACAGAATGTTGGGAATCCTTAGGAAAGGGATAGAGAATAAGACAGAAAATATCATGTTGCTACTATATAAATCCATGGTACGCCCACGTCTTAAATACCGTACGCAGATGTGGTTGCCCCACCTCAAAAAAGATATATTGGAATTGGAAAAGGTACAGAAAAGGGCAACAAAAATGATTAGGGGTATGGAACAACTTCCATATGAGGAGAGATTAGTAAGACTGGGACTTTTCAGTTTGGAAAAGAGACAACTAGGGGAGATATGATAGAGATCTATAAAATCATGACTGATGTGCAGAAAGTAAATAAGGAAGTGTTATTTACTCCTTCTCATAACACAAGAACTAGGGGTCACCAAATGAAATTAATAGGCAGCGTTTAAAACAAACAAAAGGAAGTATTTCTTCACACAATGCACAGTCAACCTGTGGAACTCTTTGCCAGAAGATGTTGAGAAGGCCAAGACTATAACAGGGTTCAAAAAAGAACTAGATAAATTCATGGAGGATAGGTCCATCAATGGCTATTAGCCAGGATGAGGAGGGATGGTGTCCCTAGACTCTGTTTGCCAGAAGCTGGAAATGGACGACAGGTGATGGATCACTTGATGATTACTTGTTCTGTTCATTCCCTCTAGGGCACTTGGCATTGGCCACTGTCAGAAGACAGGATACTGGGCTAGATGGACCTTTGGTCTGACCCAGTATGGCCATTCTTATGATGTCTATGATTCAATTAAAGGTAGAGGGCATGTTCTGTGGAATGGAAGAAAGTGCATGGAGGTAACAACTGAATGCATGAGGGAGCTGCCACTTTCTAGGCTCTGAGGGAATCCCTAATGATATAAAGCAAATAAATAAACCAAGGGAAGGCCAGCTGAGATCAGTGAGGAGTCCTCCTTGTCTTCCAAAGCCCGCTATTGATTAACCATGCAACTCAATGTCATGCATAACAACACAGCTTTGTTTTGTATACGGAGTGCTGGAAAAATGTGTATAGCAGGGGTGCTAAGAGCAACTGAACCAGACTGTAAACCCTGTATATAATGGAAACCACTTCAAGCCAGCGGGTGCTGCAGCACCCCCCGGCATCCCTAGTTCCAGCACCTATGTTTATTTAGCAGCTTTTGTGCAAGTGAATGTAACTTCTTCCATACAAAGGGGTAGTACCTAATGCTGGAACCCAGTCAGTTACATCAGTGATGCTTACTCATGTGAGTAAACCAGTCCACTTTGAATGAGAATTTTTTATGCCAGTAAGGGCTGCCAGGCCACTAGTTAATAAAATTACAAAGATAAAATTAGAAATGAAAGCAGAGAAATTAAGGCAAAGCAGAAGAGAGCTGGATTCAGATGAGGCTTGGAATGAAAACAGAGTCAGTAAGGCAGAGAGATACAGGGAGGTTATTCCAGATGACCGGATCTGTAGGGAGAAGGCTTTTAAGTGGCATGACACAGAGAAGGAGGGACACCAGTCAAATCGAGGAAGGGGTCAGGTTGCGTAGAGCAACAAAGGTCTGATTCTGTCTCCCCCTACCCTTCCAGATGTTTCCACATCTATGGAGTTACTTCTGATTTACACTGGTGTAAAGTGACATGACAATTTGGCCCACTAGATTCTTTCCTACTCATTCTAAACACAATGGAAGGGGTTTGTGCTGGTACATATATAACAATGAATCATTCTACCTTTGAAACATAGAATCATAGAAATTTAGAACTAGAAGAGACCTCAATAGGTCACCTAGTCCAGTCCCCTTCACCGAGGCAGCACTAAGTATTATCTGACCAGTGTTTGTTTAACCAGTTCTTAGAACCCGCCAATGACAGAGATTCCACAACCTCCCTAGGTAATTGTTCCAGTGCTTAACTACCTTGACAGTTAGGAAGTTTTTCCTAAAGTCCAACCTAAATCTCTCTTGCTGCAATTTAAGCCCATTGCTTCTTGTCCCGTCCTCAGTGGATAAAGAGAACAATTTTATCACCCTCCTCTTTATAACAACCTTTTACATACTTGAACACTGTCATCACATTCCCCCTCATTCTTCTCTTCTTCAGACTAAACAAACATCCTAGAACATTTATACCATTCATAAAAATACAGTTACAAATATCACTTGAATTATTTGTATGGAAACTCTGCCGCAACTTTTCTAGGGAGCACCTACCATCACTCCATAATAAGAAGCATGCAGATTGTGTGTCCGCTTGGAAATATTTTCCAGAGACTACTTTTGTTTTCTTGCCAGAACTATGGAGACACCAACTGCACTAAAAAGTGAACTTTATCATGAGATCACTCACTGCACAAGAGGTTTTCTGTTTCCTTTTCCCAGTACAGATTTTTTTTTTCCTTTAAGATTTTTCCTATTAACAAACATGCTATTTTTTAAAGCACAGAATGGTTAAACCTTTCCTTGTAAAAGGCGGTGGGAAAGTGTCATTTGATCATCTAATGACCTCTGGTGGATGAATCTAATTGACTTACAGACACATTTTGTTACATACTGTTATTTAACTTGCAGTTGATCTAAAGATATACCAACCTTGACAAATTTTCCCTTGGTGGTCTCAGAGACCCTTTCCTCCCCCCATTTTGCATAACACACTCAAAGGAGTATGACAGTAGACCAGTACCCTACTGTATATCCTGTAAAAATACTTTTTTCCATGTCCCTCTACCCATTCTTTTATACCACATGCACAAACCGAGACTCTGAGTACCTGATCATCCTTCTGTACTAAAAACATTTCTGAAAATACAGTAGGTTAGAATCTTTCCCATGCATATAACAATGCCTGATCTCTAATTTGCCTAAGGAGGAAATGTAGGTATAAACTCCAAGAAGAGAGAGACTTAAAGCGATAGAACTAAACCTGGGAGTAACATTGTTTTAAAAAGGAGTATTTAGGCTGAATAGCAGAGAAAAGTACAAATAGCACAGCCTTAGATTGTAGAATAAGAATGTGATAAACCCCTTCCCCAAATTAGATTGAAGTGCTAGAAAATATTCAGTAGCGAACACTCCTGCATTGACAGGGAGGTACATAAGATCCCTCTGTTCCACCGCTACTATCTAAGGGTATGTCTACACAGCAATTAAACATACACAGCTGACCCATGTCAGCTGACTTGGGCTCATGGGGCTCAGGGTGTGGGGCAGTAAAATTATAGTGTAGACATTCAGGCTTGGGCTGAGCCTGGCTCTGGGACCCTTCCCCTTCTGATGGGGTTCCAGAGAGCTCATATATCTACACCACAATGTTACAGCCCTGCAGCCTGAGCCCTGCAAGCCTAAGTCAGCTGACTCAGGCCAGCCACGGATGTGTAATTGCTTAAGGGCCAGATTGTGATCTCAGCTATAACAGTGCAAATCTAGTGCAACTCCATGGAAATCGGCAGATTTACACCAGTGTAACAGATTACAGTCTGGCCCTATGAGTCTATGATTAGTTACAGATCAGCACAACAAGGAGAGAGTGAGTTAACAGTGCATAACAGTTACAACACTGTTTAACAAAGAAAACAATGAAAACCTCCTCTGAACTACAGATTTGTGAACCATGTCATTAGTCAACTGGGAAAGAATTAATAAAAAAGTCAGATTGCTCTCTGTTCGCTAAATATATAAAAAGACGCTGGATGCTTTTTGGTCCTCCCAGATGTTCTTTACTGTATGTGAGGCAGCAGTCATTAACAAAATACATCTGGACCTGATTCTCATTTACACTAAGGCCCCTTTATGCCACTCTGGCAGTGTAAAGGGGTTGTAAAGTGGGTATAAATGTAAATTACACCTAGTTTAGGGTCCTTTTACACTGCCAGAAATGAAAATCAGGGCTAATTGACTACTACAATTCTATTGCTATAGGCAGTGTTGTTGTAGCCATGTTGGTCCCGGGATATCGGAGAGATAAGGTGGGTGAGGTAATACCTTCTATTGGACCAACTTCTGTTGATGAGAGAAACAAATTTTCGCGCTTACACAGAGCTTTTCCTTCAGCTCTTCGCGAAGAAGAGCTCTGTGTAAACTCGAAAGCTCGTCTCTCTCACCAACAGACGCTGGTCGAATGAAAGATATTACCTCACCCACTTTGTCTCGCTAATACAATTCTAGACAATTTGGTTAACCTACTCTAACAGTCATGTTTTCCCATTCTCTCTGCACATGCTTGTTTCTGCCAAATATATTTGGTTGCCAGCACATAATCATCTTTACACAAGATATTCTACTAGGGTGAAATTCACTCAGGTATAATTCCGGGCTCCTATACACGTCTTTCCACTCCATTTACGGACCGTGGTGGGGCTGTGTCAGAGGGTAGGTTTGCACAGTAAAAGCTGGGAACAGCTCAGCCTACCCAACATATATTGAATCCAGCTAGCCTGGGTAACAATAAAGGTGAAGACAGTTCACAGGGGGCTTCAGCACGGGTAGCACAAGTCCAGCAATGGACCCTGAGAGCATATACATCTCCCAAGCCCGCTCTGAAACCCAAATCTTTGCTAGATTCAAGCTAGCTCAGGCAGGCTAGCCCACACTCAGCGTTTGCAGTGTAAATGTACCCAGTGAGTGTGGAAGCGCCACTGCTGCAAAAAGGGGACTAAACACCCTTTGCAAGCTGCATGGTGGGTCTGCGTGCTGGTGCAGAGGAGGCCGTTGTACATGGGCCAGGGAAACCGCATTAAGGACTAGCTAATGATCCTCAAAACACCCGCAGAAGAGTGTGAAAGACCACTGACCATTGCTGCAGCCCATAGGGGCCTACAGGCTAGAATAGCAGCCACGGAGCTGCAAATTCCATTTCTCCACTTAGTGTCCAGCATATGCCTGAATTATCAGAATTTCACACCTAAAGAATATCCCCCTGGCCTGTACCGTATACACTTTTCTCATTCTATCCCCGCTTATATAGTTCTTATATGTTACATAGACACTGCGGAAAATCATTATCTAGATGTGGTGCAACGTCCTGCACTGAGAAAATCCACCCTCCGCCCCAATCTGCATTACTTTCATTCTCCCAGCCTCTGCTCTTTGTCTTTATCCCGGCACTGAATCCCGGCGACAGTCTGAGAGATTCCCTTGGACAGAAAGCAAAATCCTCTAGCAGTTCCATAAACCTAGAAGCCTCAGCGCGGAGGAAATGGGACATCCCTTCCCCGGCACTTTTACTAGCCGCCGCTGAATCAATGAAGGTCATTATGTGGTTCGCCCAAGAAGCCAAGGGGTCAGGAATGAGCAGCTTTGTTGGGGAGTTGCTCTAGCACGACGTTATGGATTTTAACGAAGGGCACAGAGTCGAATCGTGAGAACCCATGTGATTTTATTT
Organism: Platysternon megacephalum; assembly: GCA_003942145.1. Lineage (NCBI taxonomy): Eukaryota > Metazoa > Chordata > Testudines > Platysternidae > Platysternon > Platysternon megacephalum. The sequence goes on from QXTE01000067.1 coordinate 7,164,436, forward strand.
AACGCAAGGTAAAGTCATTGTAATCATTGCCGTTGAAAATGAGCTTTGGAACAGTTATGGGCGCCCCTCTAGCCAGTTTTTCTTTTCGGGGTTAATATATTGGGTTGGGGGGGAAAGTGATGCCAAGACACAGCTCCCAGAGGCCCTGAATTATGAGGACTAGATGATCCCACAGGTGACACCATGTTGATTCCCTAGAAGGTCCCCTCATATCACCTGAGAACGTTTGTATCTTGGTTACATGTCCCCTCATCACTGACTGCCCAGGGTTGAAGCTGAGTCATTATGCACCCTATCTTACTTCTAGTCTATGCTCATGGGGATTGATCATCCCCATGGCCTAGGGTGACCAGACGTCCCGATTTTATAGGGACAGTCCTGATTTTGGGGGGCTTTGTCTTATATAGGTGCCTATTACCCCCCACCCCCATTGCGATTTTTCACACTTGCTGTCTGGTCACCCTACCATGGCCACACAGCCACACATGGGCATTTGTGGAGTAACCCCTCCCTTCCTTTAAATCCCGTTTGGCTTCCCTAGACCTTAGCTACAGCAGCACAAGTAGGTGGGCGCTCTGCTCTCCCAGAGCAGGCAGGCAGAAGGGAAGGAGCTTGGCTGGTCAGCATTGGGGGGGGGGAGGGGGAGGCCAGCAGCTAATTATTTCCACCCTCGCTTCCCCCCGTGCAAGGAGGGAGGAATTCCTCTCAGAGGCACAGCTCCTTCCCAGCGCCACTCTTGGACTAAAAGCAGAAGTAAAATCTAGGCCAGGGTTTCCCGCTCCAAACCTCACCACCGTCCCATCTGAGGGGGGATGATGTTCCTGATGGACAGCTGATGGAAACAGAGGGCAGGTATGCTGCCCACCTGGCAGAGGAAAGTCCGCAAGGGGAGGAAGCTACACCAGAGAAAAGTGGCTGCAATCTCTATTGCACAATGGCAGGGACCAGAGATGGCGTAGCTAGAGCTGCTGATTGGCTGGCCCCCTGCAGCGGTGCCTATCCTGTGGAGTGCCAGTGGGAGTCAAGGCTTCTGCTCTCTGTCCGGAGGGAGCATATAACTGCCTGGGCAGTGTGTGTTCTGTGTCCCACTCTGGGTCTGATCCACAGGGGATGGGAGTCTGTTCCCCAGCCACAAAGCCTGGCTCTTTAACCCTTGTGTTCGGCTCTAGAGGTCCCTGAATCAATCCCTGGTGCTGATCACAATGACAGCGCTCACTGGTACCTTGTCCTCTCCGTGCTTGTTGTCTCTCATCATCTACTTAGATTGTCAGCTCTTTGGGGCAGATCTTTACTTTATATGTGTGTACAGCACCTAGCACAATGGGGGCCCTGATCCCTGATTGGGACCTCTAGGTGCTCCTGCAGTGCAAATAATAACTAAATTATATCTGTTCGCACCCACACATACCTATGAGTGTGGAACTGTCCCCAATATTCCAGAAAATTGTTGGTACAAAAATAGAGGCTGGGTTTTAAAACGCTGGTCCTCAGTTCATATGGGGGAAACTAAAAAAAAAAAAAAAAGACAATGAACTCATTCATGTAAGAGTGTTGTAAATCAGTTTTGCTTTCACAGCCTTGTCTACATGGGAAAGTTTTTGCAGGATAACCCTAGATGTGAATTCAGAGTGATATAGCTTTGCCACGATAACCCCCTGTGCGGACACTCCTATAAGCGTGGCCATTATTTGGTTTAGCTCAAGATGCTTGAGAAGGGGTTTAAGTGTGGGCTTGTCCACACTGGAAATGCTACAGTGGCGCCTCCCCGAGAGACAATAGCACTGTCTAGACTAGGGCTATGTCTACACTACCCCCTATGTGGCAAAACTTATATCCATGGTGGGGGGGGGCGGAATATTTCACACACACACAAAAGTTACACTGACATAACCGCTAGTGTGCACAGCGCTATGTTGGCGGAAGAGCTTCTCCCACCAACATAGCTTATGCCACTCGTGGGGGTGGTTTTTTTATGCCGACGTGAGAGTGTCTTCACCACACGCGCTGTAGCTGTGCCGCTGCAGCACTGTAAGTGTAGACATGGCCTAGGACTCAGGTCAGCTTAATTATGCTGCTCAGGGGTGTGGACTTTTCACACCACTGACCAACATAGTTTAAACCCACCTCATTTTCTAGTGTAGACCAGGTCAGTAGAACTATATCAGTATTAGGGGCAAAACTTTCCCACACAGACAAGCCCTCAGTCCGTTACAAACCAATGTAAGCAAACCAGATTTAAGACACTTTGAAATGAGTTAATGAACTGATTTTGCTAAACTGGTTTCTAAGGCCATGTCTACACTGCTACGTATGTCGGCAAAAATTATGTCACTCAGGGGTGTGAGAAAAATACACGCCCTGAATGACATAAGCTTCACCGGCATAAGTGATAGTGTGCCCAGCGCTGTGTTGGCAGGAAGTTCTCCCACCGACATAGCTACCACCATTCGTGGAGGTGGTTTTCTTATGTCAACAGGAGAGCTGTCTCCTGTCAGCATTGAGCAGCATTGAGCAGCGATCGGCACAGCTGCATTGGTACAGCTGTACCACTGTAAGATCACTAGTGTAGATATGGCCTAAGCGGATATAATTGAATAACTGCCAAAACTACGGCTAGACAAGGCCTCATTTAAAACTAAGGTCTCTTCACACCACCCGGGCAGTATAAATGGGCCTTCAAGTGAGTGTAAATTAAGGCCTCTTTACCCTGCCAGAACAATGTAAAAAGTATTAGCTCTACATATCTACAAAGGTATTTAGGTACCCAAAAATGCAGATAGGTGCTGGGCAAGATTTTCTAAAGGACCTAGGGGCCTAACTCCTATGGGAGATGGGAGTTAGGTACCTGAAATCCCACTTAGGTGCCTAAAGATACAGATAGGCACCTAAATCCCTTTACAAATCTGACCACTAGTGTAAATGAGAATCAGGTCCATCAGATTTTAGCCTCTGCTCCCATTGTTACCCAGAATTTGTTTTTGTTGCAAGCATTCTGTTATAACAGGGGTCAGCAACCTTTCAGAAGTGATGTGCCGAGTCTTCATTTATTCACTCTAATTTAGGGTTTTGTGTGCCAGTAATACATTTTAACGTTTTTAGAAGGTCTCTTTCTATAAGTCTATAATATATAACTAAACTTTTGTTGTATGTAAAGTAAATAAGGTTTTTAAAATGTTTAAGAAGCTTCATTTAAAATTAAATTAAAATGCAGAGCCCGCCAGACCGGTGGCCAGGACCCGGGCAGTGTGAGTGCCACTGAAAATCAGCTCGCGTGCCGCCTTCGGCACGCGTGCCATAGGTTGCCTACCCCTGTGTTATAATAAGACAGGGAAATGAAGGAAAAGTATAAAGGAATCAGAGGTCAATTTAATCTCTGCCACCAAGCAAATATATATATTGTTCTCTTCTTTTGTTTTCTTGTTTCATTTTTTAAAATTCCTGTAATTATGTGCAATTACCTATTATGTCGGAAATTGGTTCTCCAAGACACAGAACCTGATTATTTTTAACTGTACAAAATATGCAATTTAAAAAGTGAGCAGTTTGAGTGTGGAGAAAAATGAGGCTACAGCTGTAGGATTTTGTTATGCTTTTAGTACCAAATCACAAAACCCATTAAATTATTTATCCTACAGGCAGGCCTTGTGCTGCAAACATTGAGTACAACTGCATATCCTAGGAAAAGAAATGCGTGCATTTTAATTGCCACTGATTTAAACAACCCCTTAATTTCATCAGTCTTTTTTTTTTAATGCAAGAAATCAAAAAGGTGTATTTTTAAAATGTGGATATGAATCACTATTTTTTTAAGATCCCAATGACTGTGCTTCAAGCCACGTATATATGTACCTAAAACAACCCAGTTTTACAGACAACAAACACTTCCATTATCACCAAGTTACATACAAAACCAGATGAACAGCAACATACCATCTGATTCTAGGTCAACAATTGGAATGTTGTTCCTGGATGTTAGAGCTTTTTAAAAAAAATCCCAACAGTCACACTTTTTGCTCATGTTTGAAATACCTTGGCTTTGTCATAGACTATAATTCAAACTACTGAGTCATAAAATTAAACTGTTTTGCTGTGAACAAATTGTTTAAATGCTGCTTTACACCAGCTATTGGAAATCTCTAAATAAGTTGTAGGCAGGCGGCTGTTACACTTTGGGTGTGGGGGAATCTTTCTTTGCCTGAGTGTGTGCAGTTCTCTCCCATTAACTCCAATAAGATTAGTGTCTCTGGAATTATATTGTGTTGCATATTTAGGAGTTTTTAATCTCAAACTTATCTGAAAATAAAATACAAATATTTCAAATTAGGAAATAACCTTTTAATCTGTGTGTGTGTGTGTGTTATTGCTATTGATTTAGTGTGCTTTTTGTGTTTATTGTGTGCATGCTGCTCTACATGTGCACTTAGTGTGTGCTTGCGTTTCCCTCTGTGTGTGCTAGTGGTGTGCGTTTAATATGCGGTTGTGTTTACGAGGTGAGTGTGTTGGCACTTACGCGTGTGCACATTTTCCTGTGTGATTGCTTTAGCATTTATGTGCATAAAGAGGGTGTTTGTATACACACATTCACATACTTCCTTGGAATGAAAATTACAATACACAAAATCCTAGAGAAGAAAGTCTGAAAAGCCAAACTTTAAATGCTGACAACCCCAACTGCCTAATTTTAGAATAAACAACCAAGGGGCCAGTTCTGCCCCACAGAAATCACTGCAAGTTTTGCCATTGATTTCAATGGCAGCCCGAGCAGGCTCAAATACCACACTGTAATCGGATTATTTAGGTCAGCGTTTTACATTGAGCAATGGCGCTGCAAAAGTTCCTTCCATTTCAGAAGATTCTATGAGGTCGGCAATGGGAAAGACCACACGAGCTAGTAAGATCCATTCAATCAATGTCATACGCCAGCATTTGACGAAGTTAGATAACTAAATAGCAGCAAAATGATTTAGCTTAATTTCACCTTGCTTTGAAGAATCTGGCTATTCTTATGAAATGTTTATTTTTCTTTCACTCAACAGCATGTTTGTCTGAGATCCAAGGTAATAAGGAAGCTATTTGGAGGGTTAAAAACAGGTTAAAACAGAGCTCTGAGCTTTGCTCTTTGTCCTTTCAAAGGGTTAAACAAAACAAAAAAAGGGGGACTGGGGATGGGGGAGGGAAGAGAAGAGAAAAAATAAAAGGTTAGTGTTTTCTGTCCATTAAAGAGAGTATTCTGTTCTGAAACCGAATTGGTCATGCATTCCTACGGCGTTTCCTGGCAGAGGGGAAACTAACTGAAGCACCTGCCTGTCTATTGTGTGCAGGGGCTGGGCCGGTCTGAATCAGGCTTTCCTCTTGCTGGGCAGAATCTGTCACTTATTACACAGTTTGCTCATGGGCCCGAAAAGGGTCTCGGGAAGCTAAGAAGAGAGTTTCCTTAGTTAGCTCCATATGAGCTTCGTATTGAATGGAACGGAACGTTGTTGTTTCAATCTTTTTAACCAAGTGCCAAAGCCCTGCTCAGCTGGGGGGCTGGGTTCTGAAGAGGACGGGGGGCGGGGGCAGGGGGGGTCAACATTGTTTTCCCAATGATATTTGGCCATTTTTTACAAGGGACATTTTTGTTAATTTAACTTCCTCAAAACCTTTCATTTTCTGATGAAAATGTCCCCATGTCTCTAATTTCTGCTTATCGTTTTGAGTTAATGGGGTTTGTGCCCCTCCACAACCAGAGCCAATATTGACTGGTCAGCTTAGTCACGATGGCTGGTCAGCGCTCTGCTTTTCCTACCTAGAAAAAAGTGATGAAAACCTGAATATTTTTTGTCAAAAATGACACTTTTCAGAAAAAAATCCCTTTGATTAAACCTCATTTTTTAATGAACCCCCCCTCCCCTCTCCCGCATCCATAAAAGCTCCTCTGACCACTACTGATTCCCTGGTGTAAAGGTTTTCAAAAATCAAACATTTTTTCAAAACCAGAAAATCTTCCGTTTTTAAACTAAAACACTCCATTTTCAAATGTTTAAAAATGAAAAAAAAAATATGCAGAACGTTTTAAGAAATATTAAAAACAAATTGTGTCTGTTACTAAATCCAGTGGAACAAAATCAGTTTAGAAAATTAAAAGTTTCATCATCATTTTGCTTTTTTTGGCCAGTTCTACAAAGAAGGGAAGAATCTTCCCCCAAGCCTTATCCTGGGTTGAAGACCTCCTGTATCCACTACTCCAACCTCAAGTTGTTACTACGCAGTCCTAGCATCCTCCCTCTCCAGCAGCGGAAAGGCTGCAATGAAGAAGCTATTAAGCTCTTTTGTGCCTGGAAGCTCTTTTGTGCCTGGAAGCTCCACAGAGATGGGCTGTGTGCCATGCAGTTGGTGGGCACCCATCCTTCCCCCATTGATTTCAGTTGGAGTAGGATTGGCAGCCAGCCTGGCACAGTGGTATCACAATGGCACTGCTGCATAGGGGAACCTTTTGCACCTTCAGAAGTGGGAAGACAGGGTCACTTTCTAAACTACTGCTCGGGGCACATTGCCCATCCTGATCTGAGTCGGTTTGAATGGGAAAGGTAACTAATGTGGCCTGATAACTGGAGCACAAGACTGGGCCTCAGAAGGCCTTAGTTCTATTTCTAGCTCTGCCACTAGATGGCCTAGGGCAAGTCACTTCACCTCCCTGTACTTCCATTTCCCCATTTGTAAAACGGGGATAATAATTCTTACCTCCCTTGCAAAGTGCTTTGAGACCTACTGATGAAAAATACTGTATAAGAACTAGGTATTGTGCCGAACAAGGAAAGTTGCCTAGAGTTTGTACAGCACCTAGCACAATGAGGTCCTGGTCTGTGACTAGGGTTCCTAGCAGCTATGGCAATAGAAATAATAAAGAATAACAGCGATTAAAGCAGGCTACTGGCAATGAGGACTACTGTGTTCTGTTCCCAGCTTTGCCAGTGACTCTCTCACCCTTTCTTTGCCTCAGTTTACCCTTCCATAAAACAGACCGGTAGTATTATCCCCATCTCACAGGGATGCTGAAAGCCTTGATTGATGAAATGTTTGTAAAATACTTTGAGAAAAGTTCTGAGGAAATATTATCCTGTGTCCCTTTGCAAGAGGACTGAGGGCTTTGGAATATTTGTTTGTGGAAATTAAGGGGAAGGCCAGCAAGTCAGCTGCAAGTGGATCCTATTAGCCCTATAATAACATATGTCAATAATCATGAATTCTGAAAGGATTTGCCCAGCGTCACAGCTGTGTTTTTCTATTTTGCACAGAATATCCGTTCAGCGGGTTTCTATCACGGACAATATAGGCATTGAAGAGGGACACTGTCTCCAGATGTGACATCCTCATGCACCACTAACTTGCCTGGCATGCTTAAACTAGTAAAAAAAAAAAAAAAGTACAATAAAAGTTCAATAACAGGTTGTTTAAGAGTAAAACACATTTGGAACAGCCTCTGTAATATGCTACTTAAGGGATTATCTGTGGCCTTTCATCTACTCACCTTTTCTTGTTTGTTTCATTGAAGAAATGCTTAATAAGCACACACACAAACCTCACCAAGGTTACTTAATGCTCAGAACATTTTGGGTGCACTTTCTCTGATGAAATCCAGTTGTGATCCCGCTGGCTATCTGTTTAGATTAATGAAAGGTGCTCTTTGTAACCAAATCCCCTTTCCTCGGGGTAGCCCATTCTCAGTCTCCAGAACCATTCTGGGGAGAGTACTAGACAGAAAGACAGACAGTCCTTAAATAATGTGGTCCTTGCTGCTCAGATTGATGTCTGCGAACAGATGTTAATTATAAGTAAAGCAATAGGAGAAATGCAGATGGTATAGAAAATGTCTGTTCAGATTCAATCTTTGTGTTTCTTTTTAAACCCAATACTGATTTCATGGAAATGCTAGGTCTGTAAGAAGCCATTGCAAGGCTTTAAACAGAGCACCCCTACCCCCTTGTGGCATAATGGCATTTCTGGAATAGAAATAAACCCTTATGAAAATTATTCTCACTGGTGATCAAAAACATCTGAATCAGACTCGGGAGCAGCACGGGATGATTGTCGCTCTCAGAGTCCCAGGCCTAAAGGTTTAATGCAGGAGGCTTGGCAGCAACATCAAGTTCTCAGTGCACCTGTTCAGGGCATGTCCTAGGTGGAGGGTTTGGCCCTGAGTTAAACAAGAGCACTGTGAACAAAGCTGAAGAGCCAGAGCGTTGGCTTATTTCATAGATTCATTCATTCATAAATCGCAAGGACACAACGGATCACTGTGATCATGTAGTCCGGGGTCAGCAAACTTGGGCACGCGGCCCATCAGAGTAATCCGCTGGCAGGCCATGACACATTTTGTTTACATTGACTGTCTGCAGGCACAGCCCCCCGCAGCTCCCAGTGGCCGCAGTTCGCTGTTCCTGGCCAATAGGAGCTGCGGGATGCAGCGCGGGCTGCAGGGACGTGCTGGCCGCCGCTTCCCACAGCTCCTGTTGGCCGGGAACGGCGAACCCCAACCACTGGGAGCTGTGGGGGCCCATGCCTGCAGACAGTCAACATGAACAAAATGTCTCGCAGCCTGCCAGCGGATTACCCTGATGGGCTGCGTGCTGAAGGTTGCCGACGCCTGATCTAGTCTGATGTCCTATATAACACAACCTGTTGAACTTCCCCCAAATAATTCCTGGATTCTATCTTTTAGAAAAACATCCAATCTTGATTGAAAAATTGCCAGCGATAGAGAATCCATCACAGCTCTTTAATAAATTGTTCCAATGGTTAATTACCTTCACTGTCAAAAATGTACACCTTATTTGCATTCTGAATTTGTCTAGCTTCAACTTCCAGACATTGGATCATGTTATACCTTTGTCTGCTAGACTGCAGAGCCCATTATTATATATTTGTTGCCCACATCGATACTTGCAGACTGTGATCAAGCCACCCCTTAGCCTTCCTTTTGTTAAGATAAATAGAGCTCTTTGATTCTATCACTATAAGGCGTGTTTTCTTACCCTGTAATCATTCTCATGGCTCTTCTCTGAACCCTTTCCAGTTAATCAACATCCTTCTTGAATGGTGGAAACCAGAACTGGACACGGCATTACAGCAGCAGTCACACCAGTGCCAAAAACAGAAGTAAAATAACTTCTCTCCTCCAACTCATTCCCCTGTTTATGCATCCCAGGATCGCATTAGCTCTTTTGGCCAGAGCATCACACTAGGAGCTCATTTTCAGCTGATTCTCCACCACAACTCCCAAATCTTTTTCAGAGTCACTGTTTCTCAGGATTGAGAGCCTCATTTTGTAAGTATGGCCTACATGCTTTGTTCCTAGATGTGTATCCATTTAAAGTTAGCGGTATTAAAACACATATTGTTTCCTTGCACCCAGTTTACCGAGCAATTCAGATTGCTGTGTATCGGTGACCACCTGTCGTCTTCATTATTTACCACTCCCCCAATTTGTATGTCATCTGCAAGCTTTATCAGTGATGATTTTATGTTTTCTTCCAGGTCATTGATAAAAATGTTAAATGGTGTAGGGCCAAGAACCGATCCCTGCAGGTCTCTACTGGAAACACACCACCTTGATGATGATTCTGGTTTAAAGTTACATTTTGAGGCCTATCAGTTAGTCCATTTTTAATCTATTTAATTTGTGCCGTGTAAATTGTATATCATTCTAGCTTGTTAATCAAAATGTCATACAGTACTGAGTCAAATACCATGCAGAAGTGCTTTACGTCAACACCATTACTTTTTTCAACCAAACTTGTCATCTCACCAACAACGGTATCAAGTTCATTCTGCTGATTCCCTGGTGTGAAAGAGGGAATCCTGATGCCTGGTGGTATAGTTGCACAATGATCCCAGGGCATGATGTTTGTTGGAAAGGTTTGATGAGCGCTAGTGCGAGTCTGTGCACACGAGCAGGGGAATCACACCCCTAGCTCGAACTGTCGATGCAGCCTCAGACTGCCAGACTCAAAGATCAATTAGCTGGAGCTTCTGGCGTAGAGCCTGAGGTAACGTCTCACCTCTCCCGCAGCAGTGGAAATTGGCTACAAGAGGATTCTCTCTTTCAGATCCAATTGGGTGGCAGGAAGGAGATATGATAGTCAATCTGAGGTCCCACCGACCTTCTTCTCTTCACGTGTGCATGGGAGCCAGGTCGATGGAATAACACAAGGCAAGGGCTGGGTACTTACACCTCAAAACAGCCACGGCAGATGGATGTCTGTGACCGGGTAACTTGTTTTCAATCACGACTTGCCCTGTTGACACCAGATGAAAAGGTCTCTTTAAAACATGTGTTAGCTGCCGTGTTTTAACCCACATGCTACCTTGCTGGTCTAGGCTTAGGGCCTGTTTACACACAAAAACCATGCCACTATCTAGACCAGGATAGTTAAAATGATACCACCCCCATCACCTGTAGCTACACCAGCACAGCAGTGCTTCTACCAGTGTAGCTGTATAGAAAAAGGAATAAAGGCATCTTTATACTGATATAATTGCTTCCACACTAGGGGTTGTACCAACTGAACTATTTCTATAGAAAACCACACTCCTAATAATTGACTCAGGATAAAAAAAATTGTGCCAGGCAGGTCTTAACCCTTTGAGAGCTGTGTCCCCGAACCCCTTCCACTGGCAATTTGAGTCCCAGGGCTATAAGCATCCCAGTACATGTGATGGTCTTTGTCACCATTTCAGGGTAAATGCACCTGTATTCTCCCCCCCCCCCCCCCCCCCATGGTCCACCCCAAGAGGTTTCCATCCATCCAGGGACCCTTGTCTCACTCTCTTCTCACCAGGGTCTTTAAGGCTGCACAGCCCCCTGCCTTAGACTGGCTTCCTTTCTCTCTGAGAGCTATGAACAGTGTACTGCCAGCAGTTACACGTTACCACCCAGCTCTTTCTGAGCAAGCACATTTCTTTTGAAGGTAAAAGTATTACAGAGAAAACATAATACAAACAACAAACAAATTCATGCCTTTATATGCCACAAGCCCTTTCTTTGTCTGTTGGCTTCTGAAAATCCAGTTTGAACCTGTATCTGTGATCCTCCCAAGATGATGGTACCTCTTTGCAGGTGTTTACAACTGACATGATTCACCTTACTCATCCCCCACTGTCCTTGGTTCCTGGCAGAGCTGTGATCACCCTCCCGCCTAGAGTTGCATACAATCCCTGGCCCACCGTGATACTTGAATTTAATACAATAGGGTCCCCAAAGATACTACGTGGGATTGCAGTATCTGTCACCGACCTGTTTACAATTCATTGAATGCAATTCCTTTTCCATTGTCCTTCTCATGTTCTCTCCCTGTTTTGCTGCTCACGTGCACTTGCCCACTAGTCATCGTTCACTGAAAACATTTCAGCCATTAAATCAGGGAGCCACGAACAATACCATGTGACTTAGGTGACCAATCATACACCATCAACAAAGAACGAGTAGCCAAAGCGAATAGTCTATGAGGAGCCTAACGTTCAATCACGCTATTCAGTTAAATCCTTATGAAGAATCGCTACATCTGAAGAAGCCCAGCTTGGTTCATGCATGGTTGGCAAACAGAAGAAGGGGGTAATTTCTTTCAATAATATCATAAAATATCAGGATTGGAAGGGACCTCAGGAGGTCATCTAGTCCAATCCCCTGCTCAAAGCAGGACCTAATCCCAACTAAATCATCACAGCCAGGGCTTTGTCAAGCCTGACCTTAAAAACCTCTAAGGAAGGAGATTCCACCACCTCCCTAGGTAACCCATTCCAGTGCTTCACCACCCTCCTAGCGAAAAAGTTTTTCCTAATATCCAATCTATACCTCTCCCACTGCAACTTGAGACCATTACTCCTTGTTCTGTCATCTGGTACCACTGTGAACAGTCTAGATCCATCCTCTTTGGAACCCCCTTTCAGGTAGTTGAAAGCAGCTATCAAATCCCCCCTCATTCTTCTCTTCTGCAGACTAAACAATCCCAGTTCCCTCAGCCTCTCCTCATAACTCATGTGCTCCAGCCCCCTAATCATTTTTGTTGCCCTCCGCTGGACTCTTTCCAATTTTTCCACATCCTTCTTGTAGTGTGGGGCCCAAAACTGGACACAGTACTCCAGGTGAGGCCTCACCAATGTCGAATAGAGGGGAACGATCACGTCCCTCGATCTGCTGGCAATGCCCCTACTTATACAGCCCAAAATGCCGTTAGCCTTCTTGGCAACAAGGGCACACTGTCGACTTATATCCAGCTTCTCGTCCACTGTAACCCCTAGGTCCTTTTCTGCAGAACTGCTGCCTAGCCACTCGGTCCCTAGTCTGTAACAGTGAATGGGATTCTTCCATCCTAAGTGCAGGACTCTGCACTTGTCCTTGTTGAACCTCATCAGGTTTCTTTTGGCCCAATCCTCTAATTTGTCTAGGTCCCTCTGTATCCTATCCCTACCCTCCAGCGTATCTACCACTCCTCCCAGTTTAGTGTTCAACTCTAGTTAATAATGTCCCTGTGTGTAGCATTGTTACGCACAACTAAACAGCTCCTGTATCCCACTTCAGAGATGGCTGAATTGCACTGATGGATGATTTGATTATTTAATATAGTTTTTAAAACAGTCTTTAGGAGGAAATGTAGGCTAGAAATGGAAGAGATTTTTTGTCTGCTGGAATATTCAAGAATAAAGCACGCCCAGGAGAGTGTGAATCAATCTAATATTTCCAACATTACTTGAGAACACATCTTCAATTGATTTCCAAATCTCTCTAGGGGTAGTTTCTTAAATTAAACTTAATGATGCTGTGTGTCAGTTGAGATCTATTAGATCTAAGAGACACGGTAAAATATGTGAAAATGATGGGTTTCGCGCCTGCACTGTTTATAAAGTTTAAACATATGTTTTCCAATTAAGTTTTTTTTTTTCTCCTCAGCAATGTAGAAACATTTAATAACCAGTGAAAAAGATAATGGGAAATCCCACTGACATATTCATAAGGATCTGTACTTTTGGTTATTATGACACTTTGCTGTTGTAAATAGCATCTCATACAGCTATTGATTCACAACATGGCCTGCAGTTATACCACCTTGTGCGGTGAAGCTGCCAGATCCTGCAGCTGAGCAGGACTGGACTGGTTCAATAGGAGATATTTATGCTGCAGGTAGTGATGTGAATGATTGAGCAGGGTGCTGCTGTCTCCTCTGTTTTGATGAGCCACTGGGTAGTGAATGGCCTATGCTGGCAGAGGGGAAGCTATGAAAAGTCTAGGTTGTGAACACTCTGGTGCAGGAACTGTCTCTCACTATGGGCACGTCTACACTACACACTCCTTTCGGCAGCGTGTAAAGTACATACACTTTGCCAAGCCTTTCCCCGCTGCCTCCCCCTTGCCAGAGGCTTTCATTGGCACGTCTACCTACACACCTCAGTGTGGACACAATCTGCTTTTCACTGTGGCGTGTAGCTCCACATATCCTATGCTCTGACACAATCTATGCAATGTAAATATAGCCTGCATGTGTTTGTACAGTGCTTGGTACAATGGGCCCTTCATCTTGGTCAGGGCCTTTAATGATAAGATCCTGAAGCAGTTTGCAAAGGAGGTAAGCACCCTTATCCCCGTTTTACAGAGGAGAAGACTGGGAGATGGAATTATTTGGTCAAAGTCATCTAGCAGTACAACCAGGACTTGTACCCAGGCCTTCGGAGTCCCCGCCCAATGCTCTTTTCATTAAACAACACTGCCTCCTCCACCAGTTGGGAGGAAAGATGCCATGTAAATTTTCACCAGCAGAGAGCTGTTGGGAACACTGGTGTGCTGGCCATCACACAGCTGTGTACGTATACTTTTCTCTGCCTTTCAACATTCTCCATGTTGTATAAAAGCAGCCCCATTTCCTCACTTGCTTGAGTATACATTTCCTAGCAGAACTGGGACTGGGTGACAGGGGATGGATCACTTGATGATTACATGTTCTGTTCATTCCCTCTGAAGCACCTGACATTGGCCACTGTCGGAAGACAAGATACTGGGCTAGATGGACCATTAATCTGACTCAGTATGGTCGTTCTTATGTTACTAACTAGATTAAGATTATAAAAAAAAAGATATAAAAGGTATAAACTCTTTTTAGGGCATAAGCCAACCACTAGCTGATAAAGAAGCCTCACTCCCGTGTTAGAAGTATCTGGTACTGGCCACAGGATATTGGGGTAGATGGACCTCTGTCTGCTCCAGTACAACAATCATCCCGGATTATTGGAAAAAGGCTAATGTAGTGCCCATATTTAAAAAAGGGCAGAAAGAGAACCCAGGGAACTACAGATCGGTCAGCCTCACTTCAGTCCCCAGCAAAATAATGGAGCAGGTCCTCAAGGAATCCATTTTGAAGCACTTGGAGGAGAGGAAGCTGATCAGGAACAGTCAGCATGGATTCACCAAGGGAAAGTCATGCCTGACCAACCTGATTGCCTTTTATGATGAGATAACTGGCTCTGTGGATATGGAGAAAGCGGTGGATGTGATATATATTGACTTTAGCAAAGCTTTTGTTACGGACTCCCACAGTATTCTTGCCAGAAAGTTAAAGAAATATGGATTGGATGAATGGACTATAAGGTGGATAGAAAGCTGGCTAGATTGTTGATCTCAATGGGTAGTGATCAACGGCTCGATGTCTAGTTGGCAGTCAGTATCTAGCGGAGTGCCCCAGGGGTCGGTCCTGGGGCCGGTTTTGTTAAACATCTTCATTAATGATCTGGATGATGGGATGAATTGCAACCTCAGCAAGTTTGCAGATGACACGAAGCTGGGGGGAGAGGTCGATATGCTGGAGGGTAGGGATAGGGTCCAGAGTGACCTAGACAAATTGGAAGATTGGGCCAAAAGAAATCTGACAAGGTTCAACAAGGACAAGTGCAGAGTCCTGCACTTAGGAAGGAAGAATCCCATGCATCGCTACCGGCTGGGGACCGACTGGCTAAGAAACAGTTCTGCAGAAAAGGACCTGGGGATTACAGTGGATGAGAAGCTGGATATGAGTCAGCAATGTGCCCTTGTTGGCAAGAAGGCTAATGGCATATTGGGTTGTATTAGCAGGAGCATAGCCAGCAGATCGAGGGAAGTGATTATTCCCCCCTATTTGGCACTGGTGAGGCCACACATAAGAACATAAGAACATAAGAAAAGCCGTACCGGGTCAGACCAAAGGTCCATCTAGCCCAATATCTGTCTACCGACAGTGGCCAATGCCAGGTGCCCCAGAGGGAGTGAACCTAACAGGCAATGATCAAGTGATCTCTCTCCTGCCATCCATCTCCATCCTCTGACGAACAGAGGCTAGGGACACCATTCTTACCCATCCTGGCTAATAGCCATTTATGGACTTAGCCACCATGAATTTATCCAGTCCCCTTTTAAACATTGTTATAGTCCTAGCCTTCACAACCTCCTCAGGTAAGGAGTTCCACAAGTTGACTGTGCGCTGCGTGAAGAAGAACTTCCTTTTATTTGTTTTAAACCTGCTGCCTATTAATTTCATTTGGTGACCCCTAGTTCTTGTATTATGGGAATAAGTAAATAACTTTTCCTTATCCACTTTCTCAACATCACTCATGATTTTATATACCTCTATCATGTCCCCCCTTAGTCTTCTCTTTTCCAAGCCGAAGAGTCCCAGCCTCTCTAATCTCTCCTCGTATGGGACCCTCTCTAAACCCCTAATCATTTTAGTTGCCCTTTTCTGAACCTTTTCTAGTGCTAGAATATCCTTTTTGAGGTGAGGAGACCACATCTGTACACAGTATTCGAGATGTGGGCGTACCATGGATTTATATAAGGGCAATAATATATTCTCTGTCTTATTCTCTATCCCCTTTTTAATGATTCCTAACATCCTGTTTGCTTTTTTGACCGCCTCTGCACACTGCGTGGACATCTTTAGAGAACTATCCACAATGACGCCAAGATCTTTTTCCTGACTCGTTGTAGCTAAATTAGCCCCCATCATGTTGTATGTATAGTTGGGGTTATTTTTTCCAATGTGCATTACTTTACATTTATCCACATTAAATTTCATTTGCCATTTTGTTGCCCAATCACTTAGTTTTGTGAGATCTTTTTGAAGTTCTTCACAATCTGCTTTGGTCTTAACTATCTTGAGTAGTTTAGTATCATCTGCAAACTTTGCCACCTCACTGTTTACCCCTTTCTCCAGATCATTTATGAATAAATTGAATAGGATTGGTCCTAGGACTGACCCTTGGGGAACACCACTAGTTACCTCTCTCCATTCTGAGAATTTACCATTAATTCCTACCCTTTGTTCCCTGTCCTTTAACCAGTTCTCAATCCATGAAAGGACCTTCCCTTTTATCCCATGACAGCTTAATTTACGTAGGAGCCTTTGGTGAGGGACCTTGTCAAAGGCTTTCTGGAAATCTAAGTACACTATGTCCACCGGATCCCCCTTGTCCACATGTTTGTTGACCCCTTCAAAGAACTCTAATAGATTAGTAAGACACGATTTCCCTTTACAGAAACCATGTTGACTCTTGCTCAAGAGTTTATGTTTTTCTATGTGTCTGACAATTTTATTCTTTACTATTGTTTCAACTAATTTGCCCGGTACCGACGTTAGACTTACCGGTCTGTAATTGCCGGGATCACCCCTAGAGCCCTTTTTAAATATTGGCGTTACATTAGCTAACTTCCAGTCATTGGGTACCGAAGCCGATTTAAAGGACAGGTTACAAACCTTAGTTAATAGTTCCGCAACTTCACATTTGAGTTCTTTCAGAACTCTTGGGTGAATGCCATCTGGTCCCGGTGACTTGTTAATGTTGAGTTTATCAATTAATTCCAAAACCTCCTCTAGTGACACTTCAATCTGTGACAGTTCCTCAGATTTGTCACCTACAAAAGCCAGCTCAGGTTGGGGAATCTCCCTAACATCCTCAGCCGTGAAGACTGAAGCAAAGAATCCATTTAGTTTCTCCGCAATGACTTTATCATCTTTAAGCGCTCCTTTTGTATTTTGATCATCAAGGGGCCCCACTGGTTGTTTAGCAGGCTTCCTGCTTCTGATGTACTTAAAAAACATTTTGTTATTACCTTTGGAGTTTTTGGCTAGCCGTTCTTCAAACTCCTCTTTGGCTTTTCTTATTACACTCTTGCACTTAAGTTGGCAGTGTTTGTGCTCCTTTCTATTTGCAGGGGATTGGACTAGATGACCTCCTGAGGTCTCTTCCAACCCTAATATTCTATGATTCTATGATTCTACATAGCTATTCCAGTTGTTTTTTCTTCCCCTTTTGCTCTCTTTTCTTCCTCGTCCCTTTTTGCTCTTTTTTCTTCCTCTTTATTTACTGTACTTCTGATTGGAAGGGATAAAATATCACTTTGTGAGACTGGATAACTTCATAAACCTAAATTATGTTCCAAAATCTTGCCCCCTTTAAAGATGACGGGTGCCCAATAATTAAGGCATCCAAGATCACTAGTACCTTTTGAAAATTTTGGCCACTAGGTAGACCAAGTTTTGTGTAGTGAGCTATAATCAAGTTCTAGTTTCAGGAGCTTTATGTGCTATGAGGGACAGCTAAGTTGAACTGGCTCATAGTTCATACAATTCACTTTTCTCTTTCAATAGAGCCTAGAAGCCCTAATCATGGACCAAAACCCTATTGTGCTAGGTGCTGTACAAACACAGAATAAAAAACAGTCTCTGCCCCACATAGCTTACAATTGAACATTATTGACAGATAGCACAAATGCAACTTGTCATTGCTGTCCTGAACTCATGATGTCTACTCTCCCATCCGTGGTATCTCTCTCATTAATGTGACTGTGTAGAGCTGGTTAAAAGTTCAAATTTCAAGATTTTTTGAAAATATTGACACTATTCACAAAATTTTATCTGTGTGTCTTGCCCAAGTATAGAGCTGGTTGGAAAGCTTGAGATTTCAGGATTTGTAAAATATTGACATTTCAAAATTGGAAAAAATGGTTTGAAAAAATCATATTACTTCCCTTTTTCGGACCATCTCAATTAATGGGAATTATATATATGAATTGATGGGAGAATAACTCCCTCCAAGGTTCCACTGTAACTGGAAGCGTTTTATTATTTTTGTCTAGTAGTAATCCTGGGTTGGCTTTGTTGTTCATTTGTTTTCAAGAGACAGATCATCACCTTGAGAAGTGAAGATCTAGAGTGCGGGGGCACCAAAATTTAAGCCATCAGAAAAGACAAATTCAATCATGTGTCACCCACTGATCAATGTATACTATGTCTTCCCACCAGTGCCCCACCTGAACTGTACCAGCTGGGAGTCTGTGACAGCTCCCATCTACAGATCCTGGCTTTTTAGGTCCAGTTGTACAGACTTATGCTTTCAGCTCAGGAGGTTCCTGGTTCAAACCCAGTATTAGCCAAGATGATGACCATCATAAACGGGATACAACAGGCATTAAATTTCTAAAGGAAAAAGTTGTTTCAAACTTAAAAACGAAACTTTTCATTTAAAAATGTCAGAAACATGACATGGGCTAATTTCAAAAACAAATTCAAAAATGTTTCAAAACAGGAAATTCGTCCAACCCTGCCCTTTCTCGCGAAAATTGTTGTTTCCACAAATTGGCCTTTATCGATGTAAAAGCATTTAATCAAAAAATCCCAACCGGCTCTAGTTAAGAGCATAAGATGACAGATTTCAGCCTTGAAATCCACCACTCCACCTGTGCATTGCTTTCTGGTAAGGGTTTGTGCACCCAGACCCATTTTGCCATGCAGAAGATCCACAGAACAACAAAAGCTGTTTGTAGACCACAATCAACAATAATATTTTTTTTCCAAAGGCCCTAATGAAGGTCTTATTACATTCAGAAAAGTTTTCTTGAGAAACACAAAGTGGCTGGCTCGAGTGCTGTGCAGCAGTCATCCACCGAGAAACCAAATTAGCACTAATTATATTATGGCTTGCTGTTGTGCAATCAGTGTGACTTCACCGAAGGAAATGGGCATCGGTGTCACTAGGTGGCATAGTTCTGACACATTTACAGATCATTAGCCAGCGCTAATATCATTTCGCAGTGCGCGTGGCTGGAGGAGGAGGGGGGTCCCCTTTAACATCACTCAGCTGTATGTGATCTGTGAGTGTAAACTGCTTATCGGCTCCCAATGGGTACCAGTTGCAAGCTGAGCTTTTTCACCCGGGCTTGAAATTAACAACAACGAGTGGCTGCGCACTTCACTGAAATGGCATTTAAATCCAGAGAGAACTAGGGGAAGAAGAGGAGGGCCCCCATCCCGAAGGCACTTATGCACGTGTGTGACTTTAAGCCCTTGAATAGCCCCTTTGAAGCCCTGGGTAATGGTCCGTAAAGTTAAGCAGGGCTGCAAGCGGGTTGTAGGATCAGGGCCTCGTTTGGGACCGTCCTTGCTCGGCCACAGGTTAGTGCTTCTCTGGGAGATGTAGGCAGCGTGATGGATAAAGCAATAGGGAGCAGTTTTACAAGCAGTTAGAAAATGTATCTAAAATGGGGTTCATAATTACCACTTGACAGCAGGGAACACAGTCCCAGTCAATGGAACCAGTACTCATTGACACCAGGGATGATCTTGGCCCTGTTTCTCCATTGTGCACGAAGGATCTTTCCTTATAATAATATATGCTCGTCCTTATCACAATACTTAGCATTTCAGCCACGTTACCCTTTCCAAAGGGCCTTACAAATGTCTGGGGAAATCCGGGCTCCCAATGGCAAAGCTCCTATTGGCTTCCGTGGAGCAAGATTGCCCACCATTCACTTTCCCCTTCACATCCCCAGTGCAGTAGGTCAGTTTTTAATGTTCTCATCATCATGGCCTTACTTTATGGGCTGGAGAGGCAGAAATGCTGAATATTTGAGTCCAGATTCTTCAGTCCCGACAAGCTGCACTTGGCACAAGAAGAGAGGTGGGGAGAAACAAAGGTTCCAGAACCAGATGTGGAATCTCCGAAGGCTCCTCTGATTTTTGGCAGCTGAGGATTGCTGGGACATGAAGAAATCTCAGCTTTCCCAGGGGTTGGAAGGTGACGAGGTGCAAAGCTGCTACGGTAGCCCTATGCTACCCAAGCATTCCCCCTTCACCTGCCAGGTCCCAGATGGGCTAGATCCATTGGGCTTTTGGTAGCTTTGTGGTGCTCCAGCAGTGAAAGTAGCTGGAGCAGAGTTGAAAATTGGACCCTTCAAGCACAAGGCTGAGCTACAGGATCCTTTGAATTCTAACTCAGGATGTGAAGATGCAAAGGGAGTTGGTTGGGGGGCAGACTCAGCAGGACACTAACAAGAAATGAGAGCTCAGATGCAGTCAGTCGACTGCTTCAAGACCTCTGAAACCGGGGACCTGAATCTTTAATTTCACATGAAGAGCAAGGAGAATCCTGTGGAAGGGGCCACAGAGTGGCATGGTGTGGTTAGAAGAGCAAAGGTGACATTATTTTTTGTGACAGCAGCTGGAGTATACTGAAGCAAAGAGAGATCAGAAGAGGAGGGCCAGAAAGAAAGGGAGGTTCCAGTAGGCCAGGCAAGAAATGACCCAGGCACGGGCATGGGTAGCCCACAGGGAGGGAGAGGAGAATGGGGTTTAGAGAGATTGCAAAGAATGATGCGAGAAGAGGAAGAGAAGGCAAGAGAGAGGTCAAAGGAGCAGCATTGCCCAATAGCTAATGCACTGCCCTGGGATGAGACTTGGGTTTTATTCCTAGCTCTATCACTGATCTATCGTGTGACCTTGGTCAAGTCACTTCCCCTCTCTGCATCGCTGTTTCCTACCCTTTACCTGTCTTGTCTACTGCAAGCAATAATACTCAACCACCTTACTCAAGGACCGGCATTATTATTATTTATTTATTTATTTATTTATTTGTGTTGCAGAAGCACCTCGGAGTCCGAGTCATGGACCAGGACCCCACTATGCTAGGTGCTGTACAGACACAGAACAAAAAAGGTCCCTGCCCCAAAGAGCCAACAATCTCAGTATGTAAGACAAGATGCAAACAGAAGGGATGCCATGCTCAAAGTGATGGGCTAGGGAAATGATCTGTGCAACAGCCTTCTGAATGGATCCAAGCATGGCAAGATTGCAATTGTCAAGACCATAAAGAAGGATGTGGCAGTAACTGAGCTGTGAGATGAGAGCCTAGACAAGCATTTTAGTGGTATGGATGAATAGGAACGCGTGTATTGTGTGAGGCGTAATGTTTGAACATGTAAGGTGCTGTATAAATGCTAAGTATTATTAGTTTGCAAAATGGGACCCAGATCTTGGTTGGGACTTCCAGGTACTGGTGCAGGGATCGGCAACCTTTGGCACGCAGCCTGTCAGGGAAATCCGCTGGCGGGCCGGGACGGTGTTTTTACCTGCAGTGTCCGCAGGTTTGGCTGATCACAGCTCCCACTGGCCGCAGTTCGCTGTTCCAGGCCAATGGGGGCTGCGGGAAGTGGCGGCCAGCAGATCCCTCGGCCCACGCCGCTTCCCGCAGCCCTCATTGGCTGGGGATGGCGAACCATGGCCAGTGGGAGCTGCGATTGGCCAAACCTACGGACGCTGCAGGTAAACACACCGTCCCGGCCCGCCAGTGGATTTCCCTGACGGGCCACATGCCAAAGGTTGCCAATCCCTGTACTAGTGTAATGCAGATTAGATTAGATTAGATTAGATTAGATTAGATTAGATTAGATTAGATTGATAGATTTTGGATATGTCCTTCTCTGTCAGGATGCTTATAAGAAACTTCCTGAATGATATTGTCATGCTTGAGGAATGATTTGAATATAATTTAAATGATTTATTATTTATACTTATATATCTTAACATAAAACTGTACATTCCTTGCTCCCCTATCCTTTGTCTGTTTGCACACTTGTCTGTCTTTTGAGCACAGACTCTTTCTCCTCTGTTTGAAAAGCAGCAAGCACACTCCCGGAATGAAGGCATAATATATGTGTTTAGACAGTTCAAAAGTGGAGAGGGAAGGAAACTATCCTAGCTCTCAAATCCCTGAGGTCACACTTTACTTAAGGTCAGATTTCAGTTGTGTGTAAAGGGTTAGTAAATGATTAATAGATAGGATAAGCCTGTTCCAGACATGAGAAATGTTAGTTATAGATGGTCATAAGCGGTTATAGAGGGTTATTAGCCATCTCTCAACCTGTTGGACTCTATAACCACCTATAACTGCTTCATCATTTATTAAAACATTTATTAATCATTTAACCCTTTATAAATGATGCACTTTTAATATAAAGGATGACCCATCTATCCCTAATGAAACCCTGACACTCTTTGCATTCCAGAACTGTCTGGCAGCAAAGGGGATATTTATCAGAAGTACTGCTACCGTTGGGGACCACAATTTTACCTCCAACAGCAAGGAAAGCATTTCAGTGCTGTTGGGCTCTAGTCCAGGACTGACAGCACAGCAGGAACTTTTGAACAGATCTATTTTTGTTAAATAACTTTCCTGGAGATGGTTGATAGATTTTAAAGAGCGGATGACTCAAAACTGCCAACTTCTTTTGAAGGTTCCCTAATAACAATTGCATGCTCCAGGTTCTTATCCAATTACAAAGAATTGATGTCTAAGATTTGGTGTGTAATGACCATCATCTTCACCAGGGATTGAATTTAGGACCTCTAGAGATAAGAGTATAAGCCTCAGCAGCTTCAGCTATAGGACTGCATCCTGCAGGTATTGTCTGTAGTGGACTCGTTATGTTCTGTGGACCAAAAGGGACACAAACACTGAGTTACACAGACAGTGTTTACAGCTCTTGGGACATCCTTTGGAGAAATAGGGGCACTTTTGTACAGAGACACTGTTCCTCCACATTGCCTCCCAGTGCTCCATCAGCATGGCTCAGGCTGCTGAAACACGCCTCATTCATGGACAACAGGGAAGTAGCCAGCAAGAAGCAGGGAGGAACACTTCCCTTTCTACATGGCCTCACATCCCAAGTGCTATTTTACAGAGAGACTAAGAGTTTGTCTATGCGGCACCGCAGCCTGACATGCGGGGATGTGAGTTGTAACGTGCTGTGCTCTAACTGTCCCATTGCAGTTTAATTCATGGGTAAATGAACAGGTACCTAGTTCACATAGTCCTGTTTGAAACAGAACTACATCAACACAAGCTAGGTATCTCATCGTTCACACAAGCAGGGTCTATGTGGGGCAGATAGAGCACAACACGGTGAAGTGTAGTACAATTCACATTCCCCTTGTCTGAACTGTGGTGCTGTGTAGACAAACCGTAAGTGATTTGCCCAAGCTCACGCAGGAAGTTTGTAGTGGAGCAGGGAATTGAATCTCTATCTCTGAAATCCCAGGTGAGCTCCCTTGCCACTGGAATGACCAACCTTCCTCCTTACCAATTATACACAAATCAGCCGAGCAAACCTTTGCCTGGATTTTGAACTGAATCTTTCTGGAAGTTTGAGAAAGTATTTTTTTATTGGCTTTGGTGGCATTTCTGTAGTTGCAGGCACTGGGTGGAGAAGCAACACCATGTAACAGACAGACTATTCTGCTAAACCTTCATAGCTAGAATGAAGTTCACCGCTGGGCAGAGGAGGCCAGTAAACGGTCCCACGTAGGTTTTACGTGGGACTGAAATAATGTATAGTCCTTATGCTGGCCTACAGTACACAGGTAAATTAGTGTTGCCAACTCTTATGGTTTTACAGCAACTCTCATAAAAGATGGTGTTTTACTTAAACCTCCAGCTCCTGGAGTCATGTGATAGTTGAGAATTTTACCTTTCATTAAACATAAAATGTCATGCCTTCCTGGTTGGGGAGCAAAACTCAGAAACATGACCACTAAAGCCTCAACCACCAGAAAGCAACTAGAAAGAACTCCCTCATGTACCCCAGTTTATATTTTTAAAAATCTCCTGATTTTTAAGCCAATCTCCTGATTTGTAAACACTTGAAGTTGGGGACAGGGACTGTCTTTTTGTTGTGTGTTTGCACAGCACCTAGCACAATGGGGGCCTGTTATGTTTCATTGCATACATCCACAGACATTAGATAAAAAAACATCAAATAGTCTTTCTGGAAGGTTACAACATAATAATACGTAGTTTCTTAGAATTCAGAACACACAAGAGCCCAAAAACAGAGTGAGAGAAAGGAGGCTGCTCCCTAAAAACCAGAGAGGCCCAACTCATCCCACCTTACTCTAGGCTGGCTGGCTGCTGACTGACTCTCCTAAGCCCAGATCACATGACAGAGCCCTCTAGGCTTCAAGCAGGATCAGGACAAAACCCTGAGCAATTAAAGTGATAGCTCTACTATTTTAACACTGTTTTCCATACACCACTGGGTCCAGGTCCATGAGGCTCCTAGATACTACTGCAGTACAAATATTAAATAAATATAATAGATTAGTTGTGAGTGGAGGGTTGGAGGAGAGAGCGCTGAGATCAGAATCCTCCTTCCTCCAAGGTTCAGAAATCATTTCCAGGCCCTTATACTTCACAACAGTCCTGAGCTTTCATTGAGCTGACGCACAACTAGCTGCATCCTCACTCTCATTCCCTTTCTCTGTTTTCCTTATTAGTTTCTCCTTAATGGAAATTAAAGAGCGAGAGGGAGAGAGTGTTAAGAAAAAGGGGTTGGACTAAAAATAGTGACTGAAGCCAGGATATATTACAGCAAACTGCTTTTGCCTCTGGTTGTTAGTGGAGTTTCCTTTGTTGTCTTCTTTGATTGTTTCATTTATATGGCAGGTTAGACAGCAACAGACTCCTGTTATTGCCTTTCTGAGTGGTGGGTTTTTTTAAGGCTCAGAACCCCTCAGGGCAGTCACTCCCCAACCACAGCTGGTGACAGGAGGAGGTTTTTTGTTTTTTTTTTGCGTTCGATACTTAGAGCTGACTGGCGGGAAGATTAACAGCAACGCTATTAAGTGGGATACACTGTCTCCATTTTTAAATTGCTTGGGTCTTTAATAAAAGAAAGAGAGAGAGAAAAAAAGAGAAATCTAGACGGTGTAACATCTTCTGGATGCTCACATTCCATTGTGCCAGATGCTAAATTACTTTCTTTTTTTCCCCCACACACTTTCTCTGCCTTCATAAGTACATTCTGGTGCTTAATGCTATCTCTCAGTGCTCAGAACGAGTCCTTTAATCAGATTGCAATGGTAGTCCGTTAAAAGGGGAAGATTAGTGGGCCTAGGGTTCTGCAGTACAGTATGTCTGCGTGAATCAGAAATTCTCAGTCCTCAGGCTGTTTTAGAAAGTTCTTCCAGGAAACTTTGCATCATTAGTGACTTTCTTGCTTTCTGTTAGTCTTTCAGCTAATACTATCAGAGCAGGAAGCTGGGTTGAGCAGATTTATAAAAGGGAAGGGGGGAAATAAGGTTGTCAGGTGTCTGGTGTTCGACCGGAATGCCTGCTTGAAAAGGGACCCGGGTGGCTCCGGTCAGCACCACTGACCGAGCCGTTAAAAGTCCAGTTGGCGCGGGGCTGGCAGGCTCCCTACATGGTTCCACACGGCTCCCTGGAAGCGGCAACATGTCCCTCGGCTCCACACGCTGCCCCTGCCCCAAGCACCAGCTCTGCCACTCCCATTGGCCAGGAACTGTGGCCAATGGGAGCTGCGGGGGCAGCGCCTACAAGCAGAAGCAGTGCGCAGAGCTGCCTGGCCAACCCTACACCTAGGAGCTGAAGGACACGTTGCCTCTTCCAGGGAGTCACCCGAGGTAAGTGCCACCTGGAGCCCACAACCCAAATGCCCTCCTGCACCCCATCCCCCCGCCCCAGCCCATAGCCCCCTCCCATACCCAAACTACCTCCCGGAGCCCGCACCCCGAACCCCCTCCTGCACCCCAACCCCCTACCCCAGCCTGATGAAAATGAGCGAGTGAGTGAGGGTGGGGGAGAGTGAGCACATTGGGAGGGGGGATGGAGTGAGCAGGGGGCCTCAGGGAAGTGGTGGGGGGAAGGGTGTTTAGTTTTGTGCCATTAGAAAGTTGGCAACCCTAGGGGAAAATAAGAGGCAAAACTTCCTCAATGAAGGAGATTATATTATCCCAGGAATATGTTGGGCAGTAGCTCAAAAGTACAGAATCAGAATATAGACAGGATTACAAATGACAGGCCCAAGTCTCCCCCTTCTCACTCCGGGGCAAAGTGGGCCTGATTCTCTTTTACCCTGCTCCTGATGTAGTCCTGTATGCCAGAGCGAAGTGAGCATAAAAAGCAGCAGTTCCAATCTGCTAGCATTTTATACCCACTTTGTTCAGGCCTCACCGGAAGAGAGGAAGGATGGTCCTTTGGTTGGGGTACTGGTTGGAGATGGCGGTGCACGTCCCTGCTCTGCCACAGACTTCCTGTGTGACCATGGGCAGGTCACTTATTCTCTTTGCAGCTGAGTTCCCCATCTATAACAAGGGGGGTGTTAGTATTTCCCATACTCACAGAGGTCTTATGAGGATAAATACACTAAAGAACGTGAGAGGCGCTCAGATACTATGGTGATTGGGTGGGGGGGAGCATATAAGTACCTAATTAAAATAAAACCTGATTTGCATTTTCACTGCTCTGGCAATGTAAAGGAGCCTTGGAGTAAACATAAATGTAATTTACATTCACTATGAGACTGCTTTGCACTCCTAGAGTGGGCCTGCTGCCTTAGCATAACTGAGAATTAGGCCCACAAGGGGCAAGGCTGTGGGGAATGGGCCCCCTGCTGGTAGTGGGTAGCATGCCATTCCCTTTGTCCAAATCTTTGCAGCTGTGTGTGTCTCCCATTTAGTAGAACAAACCTAATTTCTATTCTTTGATACCATCGATCCTCTCTGACATCAGCGAGGTTGCACAGGTGACCCTAACGGCAGCTCTGGCATCGCAGGACGGCATTAGAGATGCAGACGGGTGCCCCTAACAAAGCTTTCCTAGCCCAGCCAGCAGTCAGCTTCCAGGTGAGAGGGAAAGAACTTGCCTTTAGCAGCAGATAGCCTCACCTGCATGTTTGTTCCTGTGCGAGCTTTGTCAACCCGCCAGGATTGTCCTGGAGGCTCCAGGAATTAATCTTTCATTAAAGATTAGGTCATGTGATGAAACCTACAGGAATACGTTTGGCCAAAATTGGCAACCCTAATGTGTGTATGTGTTTCATGGATGACCAGAGAACTAGGCGGGGGAAGAAACTAGGGGGGCGGGGGAAGAAACAGGGTTCAACATTTTCACCCCATATTTTTGTCAAAATTCAAGATGTACCCTGGACTGCTAAGTCCCCCTTTAGGCTCCTAAATAAGAGTGGCCTGAATTTTCAGCTCTTTAGGTGCCCATGTTTGAAAAGTTTGGCCTTGGTCTACGTGATGTTAGCCAACTATTTGCTAACCATTATTCTCAGCACATAGTTGGCCATCTAAGTCACATGGTATTTTTTGTGCTCACTGATTGGATGGCAAACTCCAGCATGAGGAGGCAAGCACTCCTATCACCAGTAGAGGATATCTATATTCTGGGATAGCTGTGAAAACAGGCATTCGCACAAGAAGCAGCCTTTTGCCAAACGTTCATGACAATGGGTTTTTGATTGCATACCAAAAACCCCATTCCCATGAATGAACAGCAACAAAACCCCGAAGGAGCCAAATTCCCATTCAGAATTCCAATAAGCATTTGCAAACACTGTTGTATTGTGTTGGCCCAGCTGTACATATGAGAACAGTGAAACAAATACTAGGCCAGATTCTGATCTCATTTGTCCGATTAGCTCCACTGCCCACAGTGGAATGACTCCTGATTTACATCAGTATAATTGATATCGAAATCTGGCCCACAGGCAGTATTTCTGTGTTAATGTGTAACCATTTAGCTCTCTTTTTTGGTGGGAGGGGGAAATAAATTCAAAGCAAAAGCAAATATATTCACGTGCCATTATTATTGAGAATTCAAATGTACGGAAGTTATAATATTCAGACACGGTTCCCAGAGCAGCTGTCATTCAGCCACCATGCACATATATATGAATGTATGAATTTAACTGCATATACGGCAATATAAAATGCAGTACTATGTGCAGGCAAAGCAATATTAAATGTGAGGTACCCCAATTATGGTGGTTGTGGGAATTATAACTTTGGATTTCCTGATTTTGCTATGGTTTCATTTTTGAATCATTGGAGACTGGATTGGTAACCTATTTAATTTTGGTACATATATGGCCTCCATTACTGTAGTACAGGGGTCGGCAACCTTTCAGAAGTGGTGTGCCGAGTCTTCATTTATTCACTCTAATTTAAGGTTTCGAGTGCCAGTCATACATTTTAACATTTTTAGAAGTTCTCTTTCTATAAGTCTATAATCTATAACTAAACTCTTGTTGTATGTAAAGTAAATAAGGTTTTAAAAATGTTGAAGAAGCTTCATTTAAAATTAAATTAAAATGCAGAGCCCCGCGGACCGGTGGCCAGGACCCAGGCAGTGTGACTGCCACTGAAAATCAGCTCGGGTGCCGCCTTCGGCACACGTGCCATAGGTTGCCTACCCCTGCTGTAGTATGTGATTGCATCACACTGTTTAATATAGCAGCAAGATGGGTGAGGTAATATCTTTTATTGGACCAACTTCTGTTGATGAAAGAGACAAGCTTTCAGAGCTCTTCTTCAGGACAAGGTACACAGAGTCGCAAAGCTAAATAGAAGGTCTAACAGATTGTTTAGCATAAGTTAACACATATTCAAAGGTATTCACTAAATGCCCCAATAACAGCTATGCAGGTGACACCAGACAATCACTATGCTCTTGAATGGACACACATAGGAAAATTATGAAAGGCAAAAGCACACTATCAGCTGTGGGTGAACACTTTTCACAAAGCGATCACTCTATATCTGACTTATCAGTCCTCTATATCTGACCCCTCAGTCCTCATCCTCAAAGGAAACTTGCACAACCCTTTCAAAAGAGGAGTCTGGGAGCTTAAATTCATAACTCTTCTAGACACTAAAAATAATGGTTGTGACGTTGTGCAGTCTATATGGTTTTATAAAAACATGATAATAAGTGAATATAATGTAACTGGAATAGTTTTATAAAAACATAAGTGAATATAATGTAACTGGAATATGCTTCATGCAAAAGGTCTCTTGTAAGGTATCATTACAAAGCTTATAATCTACTGAGTGTGATCATCCTATTTGTATAAATGTACCACTCTTGTATCTAAAACTAGAAATATAAAATATAACTCTGAGGGCCTATTGTAATTATGCAAAGTGTGGTCCATTAATGGTGGTTTGGAATCTTGATGACTCCCATTAACCAGAGCCATTGTCTGCAGATGGCTGTATTTACCTGTGAGTCTTCCTGTATATGTGTGTGCTGGCATGTGGGTAATGAAGTCTTACAGTGACATGTGATCATGTCACCTGAACTGGAATCCATCTTTAACCTGGTGCTTTTCCAGTGAGGGGGGGGTGGAAACCCAGAGGCACAAAGGATTCCCGCCTTATGCAAAAGATATATAAAGGGGTGGAAGAGAACAGAGGGGGAAGAGGAGCCATCATGAAGAATCCCCTAGCTATCACCTGAGCTGGAACAAGAGCTGTACCAGGGGAAAGAATTGTGCCCAGGCCAAGAAGGTGTCCAGTCTGAGAAAAAACTTACTGAAGCATCTCTGAGGGTGAGATTATCTGTATTCAGTGTTTGATTAGACATAGATTTGTGCATTTTATTTTATTTTGCTTGGTGACTTACTTTGTTCTGTCTGTTACTACTTGGAACCACTTAAATCCTACTTTCTGTATTTAATAAAATCACTTTTTACTTAGTAATTAACTCAGAGTATGTATTAATACCTGGGGGAGCAAACAACTATGCATCTCTCTCTATCAGTGTTATAGAGGGCGAACAATTTAGGACAGTGGTCCCCAACGTGGTGCCTGCGGGCGCCATGGCGCCCGCCGGGGCATTTATGTGTGCCCACCTAGTGCCCAGCAGGGGAGAGAAGCCGCCGCCCCGCGCCTGATGGGGACAGAGAACTCTGGGGCTTTGGGCGCCGGTGTTCTCTGTCCTCGCGGCTTCTCTCCGGCTTCTCTCTTCTCTCTGGATTCATATATTATGTAATATTAAATATGATGTTTTTCGTATTATTTAATGTACAAATACAAAATAAGCCTTGAAAAATTGTTGGCGTCCGCCACACTCTTCTGAAAACATGAATGTGCTACTGGCCACAAAAAGGTTGGGGACCACTGATTTAGGAGTTTACTCTGCATATGCTTTATACAGGGTAAAACAGATTCATTTGGGTTTAGACCCCATTGGGAGTTGGGCATCTGAGTGCTAAAGACAAGCACACTTCTGTGAGCTGTTTTCAGGTAAACCTGCAGCTTTGGGGCAGGTAATTCAGACCCTGGGTCTGTGTTGGAGCAGACGGGTGTGTCTGGCTCAACAAGACAGGGTGCTGAAGTCCGGAGCAGGCAGGGAAAACAGGAATAGAAGTAGTCTTGGTACATTAGATGGTAGCTCCCAAGGGGGTTTCTGTGATCCAACCCGTCACAATGGTCTTAATATAGACACTGGCTTTTTGGCTTATTACAACAATCTGTAACCCGTTAACCCCCCTTTTTGTCCTATGACTACAGAGGTATTAATGGGACACAACTTTGAATAGTCCCTTGGAATATATGCTAACCACTTATGCTAAGCAATCTGTTTGATCTTGTATTTAACTGTGACACTCTTAGTACGTTTCCCAGGCCTGAAGAAGAGCTGCATGTAGCTTGAAAGCTTGTCTCTCTCGCCAACAGAAGTTGGTCCATCTCTCTACATATTCTAAGGGACCATTCAAGGTGAAGTGGCCCCTGCAGTCATGGGACAAAAGCGGGGCGGTTAGTGAGTTACAGTTTTACAATACGCCATAAATCCAGTGTCTTTATTAAGACCATGATTTTTAGTGTCTAGCAGAGTTATGAATATAAGCTCCCAGGCTCGTCTTGTGAAGGTGTTGTGCAGGTTTCCTTTCAGGATGAGGACTGAGAAGTCAGTTATGAAGTGATGGTTTTGTGAAAAGTGTTCGCCCACAGGCGATATGTTCGTCCTCTCAAACCCCCTGTGAGGTAGCAAAGTGTCAGTATCCCTATTTTACAACTGGGGAAGTAGGACACAGGGAACTCGGGGGAAAACAGGAAAATGGACCTAGTTCTCCTGACTAGCATCCTAATCACTGGGCCATCCTGCTTCTCTTAGCAACAGCCAATGGAGTCATTCACTTTTAGGTGCCAGCTCCTGGCCTATCCATGTTGGTAGAGACTGTGATGTGTAATGAATTGGGTGGTGTGAGACCATGCACAAGGACCACAGTAGCAAATGGTACCTTTGCTGGCACTCCAAACAGAGAGGTCATGGTCTGAGAGGGCCCAGAGAAGGAACTCTCCCTCTTAGCCCTAGAAACCAAACCTTGACCTCTGGCCAATGCACGAGTGCAGAGGAGTGTTAGCACTGCTGCTGCCTGTACTGTACTTATTCAGGGCTAGACAGAGCCATGAAGGCACCGGGCCCTGCGAGGAGGTGGCATGGAACCTCACCATACCAAGGGCATCTCCAGGAACAAAACGCCTCCCTGGTATGCCACATTTGTCAGGGCCAGCTCCAGGCACCAGCTTAATAAGCAGGTGCTTGGGGCGGCCACTCAGGAGAGGGGCGGCACGTCCAGGTATTCGGCGGCAATTCGGCGGAGGGTCCCTCACTCCCGCTCGGAGCGAAGGACCTCCTGCCGAATTGCTGCCGCAGATCGCGATTGCGGCTTTTTTTTGTTTGTTTGTTTGTTTTTGTTTTTTGGCTGACTGGGGCGGCAAAACCCTGGAGCCGGCGCTGACAGCTGTCNGCAGAGGAGTGTTAGCACTGCTGCTGCCTGTACTGTACTTATTCAGGGCTAGACAGAGCCACGAAGGCACCAGGCCCTGCGAGGAGGTGGCATGGAACCTCACCATACCAAGGGCAGCTCCAGGAACAAAACGCCTCCCTGGTATGCCACAGCTGTACATCTGCTAGTGCACCCACGCATGGCTGGACAGCTCTGCTAGTCAGAGCTTGACGAGATGAGGCACAGTTATGACTCCATCAAAAGCCCACCTCTTCTAGTCCCCTTTTGGTGTCCCCCAATGTGAACAGGTAGTGGGCAGCCCTTAGAGCTCAGGGACTGTCATTTCGCCTGGCCCTTAGTTGAGGTATACAGTGGCTGAGAAAGCTACCTATGCCCTTCCCGCCCCCTTCCACTGTGCACCTGCTTAAGAGCCAGGCAGAATTTGGCCCTATGTAAATACATAGAGAACCTCACTTTCCCAACAAATTTCATGGCCCCTAAGATGGTCTGGTAGTTCGGGTGCCAGGCTAGCAATCTAGGACCCCTGCATTTGATTCCTGTCTCTATCACTCACATCGTGTATGATCGGGAGTGTGGAAGTTCGTCACCCTATATCTCACTTATAAAACAGCGATAATAGTGTGGTCTTTCTCTATGTACTATACAATACCCTCAACAGATACACTCCCGGATGATTTCAAAAGCAAAGTGGCAGCATGTCTATTTCAGAGTGACAAATGCCAGATTGGCTGCTAATGTTTCTCATAGAAATGCTTGTGTAGCTTCATTGAAACTAATTTATAAAACCTTAACTACTGTAGCTAATTTAACTCACCAATTTCAGACAATGCACTGAATTAAAAACTGCACTTTAATGTACATCGGTTTGTCTAACTGCTGACAACCAGAACGTGGAGAATAGAAGTATAGCTATTGCTTACTCTATTCAAAATTTTGGTGGAATTCATCAGATGAATTATTTGATTAATTTATTCATGAATTATATGACCAGCTTTATAAACAGGGCACGTAATGGGGAAAACATTAGTTGAATGTTTTGATAATTGTTTAAATTACTCATTTTGAACAAATTATTCAACAAATACTATTTTGGTCAGAAATACTGAGAGGCAGGATTGTCCAGTGGGTAGGCTGCCAACCTGGGACTCTGGTTCAGTTCCCTGCTCTGCAACAGACTTCCTGTGTGACCTTAGCCTGTTCACTTAGTCCATGTGTGTGCCTCAGTTTCCCATCTGTAACATGGGGAGAATAACACTGGCCTCCCTCCAAAGGGTGTTGTTAGCATAACTACATTCAAACTACATTTGAACTACATTCAAAACTGTGAATTGTTCAGAAAAGATTGCAATGGAGGCCATATAACTACTTTCGATATCTAGCTGCAGTACAGATTTTGCAGTGTGTATTTTTAATGTCATTTTATTTATCCTTTGAAAAGAGTTTGGCCCAGATTCAGGGCCACTGAAGCAGTTGCTTGACTTTCAAGTCAATGACATTTAAGCATGTGCATAAGTGGTTTTCTGAATAGGAGCCTAGACCAGTCACTTCATCTCTTCCAAACCTTAGTCTCGTTCAGTGATCCTGGCATGTTCTTATGTTTTACCACATTAGCAGACTGAAACCCAAGTCCTGTAAACTGCACCAGGCAGGAAGAGCCCTGCACCTGTGCAGAGGCCAGTGGAGTTAAGGAGGGTCTTCTTGTACGACAGCAATTTGCAGAATTAGAGCCTAAATCATGACATGCACCAATGACCTCTTCACAGGTTCCTGTGCAGCCAATAACCTCCTAATCCCTTTCCCTGCTTTCTGCAATTTCCTCCCACCCATAACTGTCAGATTAATTCGGTGTCCAGCCTCCATACTGGACACCATCTTGGCTCTTAGGGTATGTTTACACTGAAGCACCAGTGTGATTCTCAGCTCGGGTAGACAGACACGCTACACAGGCTCAAGCTAGTGCCTTAAAAATAAGATTGTGAATGTTGCAGCAGATGCGGCTGTTCGGACTAGCAGCCCAATCTCGGACTCAAAGTGTCAGGCAGGCTTGGGTTGGGGTGGCTAGCATGAGTCACCAGCAGTGCGGCAATGTCCACACTGCCATTTTTAGCACTCAAGCTCAAGCCTTGCTAGTATGAGTCTGTCTACCCATGCTGGGAACCCCAGCTCCAGTGTAGACATACCCGTAGGTGCCTGCCCTGCTCCCTTTCAATTGTGTGCAGTCTAACATGCAATGGAGGCTGGACCTTCGCTATCTGGAAGCTTGATGAACTGGCTGCAGTGGAAGTTTGCAGCAGCCCAAGATGAATGACACTAGATTTATGTATTTGCACAGCACTTGGTACAACGGAGCCCTGATCCTGACTGGGGCTTTCGGGAACAACTGTAATACAAATAATGACCAGGAATAATAAGGGTGACGGGCACACAGTTGAAAGGGAGGAGAACGTCAGGCCTTTTCATAGGGTTCTGCAGCAGATTTGGAGCGGTTGTGTAAATCAGTTCTGAATATTGTGTGTTGGCCTAGTTATTGGGGTGCTTACTGTATGAATACATTGGTTTAACTCAAAAGGGTTTTCTATCTGAAATGCAGGCAGGAAGGAGAAGAATCATTCAAGATCATCACCCACCTATCAGCAAACTCTTCAGAGACTACCGGTAAGTTGTTAAGGGACGATGCCAGAACTGTTGGCTTTGATGATTGTGTCTCCAGGTCTCCAGCCAGCCTACAAAACTGGTTAGACCAGGACGCAGGAAATGCAGCGGAACAAAGAACTCAAGTAGAATTTTAAAAGGATGCTCTGGGGAGAACAAGAGGGAAAACCAGATAAATTGAAACTCAGACACAGGAGCCCACCGGGGGAGGGTGTCTGAAGAAGTTAGGCCTGTCTGGGTCACCATCATGGGATGGGAAGATTCTATGTAAGATAGACATGTGTGTAGACTGTTTTAGAATCCTTTTTTCTCTATAAGCTTTGTTCCTGTCACTAAATAAACAATACTTTGGTCACTGACTCCTGAAGGGAAGAACCGCAGGTGCCCGAACTCAGTGGGAGTTGCAGGGTAAGCATGTTTTACACACCGGATACAGTAACCAAGAGCCTGGCCTAGGAGTGTGAGAATTGCAGAAGTCCACCCCAGGATAGAGAAAAGCATCAGGCTGACACATGAAGGGGCTACTCAGAGAGACCACAAATGGGACAGAGGTGAGGGAGCCCTGCAAGCGTGACAGGTTCAGAGAGACATCTCAACACAGAATTCAATATTAAGGGCCCCAGTAGGCCACTCTTTATATTGTGGAACGCTTATTGATCCATGCTGTCCCGTTGAAGTCAATGGGACTCACCTGAGAAGACAGAACATGCTAATGTGAGCAACTATGAGACAGTCGAACCCATCAGTGGGGAGGGACTTTATGGTGGGGACCAGCAAGTTAGGGGAGGGAGGGTAGCTGGTTCTAGCTGCATACTATGGATGAAGCAGTACTCGAGAACCACTTCTCCAAGGAGGCCCTGTCCCCTCGAGTCAGTGGCGTGATTCCTGTTAGCCTCTGAGGAAGTTACATGGGCATATAGGGGGTGAAACAGCTGCCCAACATGGCATAATCTAGCCCCAAGAGGCTTGTATGCAGAGTCCTGCATTGGGCATAGAGCCACACCATGCCGGGAGGAGTTCAGTTCAAGATGGCCCTTGGAGCTCTTGGGTTCACAGACATGATGCACTCGCTACAGAATCCCTTTGTGGGTTGCAGCAAACCCCCCCCACACACACACACAAAGAGCTGGCCACCTCCGCTAGCCAGATGGGGGGCTGGAGTCATGACTCTTCCTCTGATCCCCGCACGCCGACCCCTTTTGGGGCAACCTGCACCCTTGGGAAATAGGGACAGACCAGCCCCGGACTAAAGTCAGGCTTCACAAAGCCCTGGCTGGGATGATTTAGTTCGGAATTGGTCCTGCTTTGAGCAGGGGGTTGGCCTAGATGAGCTCCTGAGGTCCCTTCCAACCCTGATATTCTATGATTCCACTGTAAATGCAAAGAGTGCAACTCTGTCTAACCACACAAGGGGTGGGCAACTCTCCTTATGCCTCAGAGAGGTCTATCTAAGGCACACTGCCTCCTAGGCGTCCCCTGGGTAGTGTCCCTAGGCACCACCCTTTCCTTGGGGCTGTGCCTAAAGGCACAATCTAACCCTTCCTGGTGATTTAACACTTTAAAGATGTAGAGTGCTAAATAAGTGTCATGTATCATTATTATATAGGGGAATGATACAAAATGACTTCAAATAAAAACAAAGGCCGAGCGCTCTTGAAAAAGTCACTTCTCAGAGGTATAGAAAGAATCCCATCAAGCCCAGCCTTGTTTAGAGTGACAGAAGTTGAGAGTAATATCAGCAAGAAACACACTCCCCCCCCTTTAAACCAGATTCCAGCCTCTCTCTTCTTTCTCATTGCAAAGCCTTTGTCCTCTAGCCAGCAGCCTGCCTGCAGGCTACATCCAGCTTTCTAATAAAGCAGCCTCTTTGTCAATGACAGTAATGATTATCTCCTACAGCTGCCCGTGGTGTTGCATTTTGTAACACAATTTGGCCTCCTTTGGCCCCAGTTAGTTCTATTTAACATACTGCAGGGGTTCGCTGTTTGATCTCTAATTGATATAATTGACTGGGAATAATCAGGGCAGCTTTATGGATTTTTATTGATAGCTAATTTTCCTTCATCCATTGTTTAATTTGATAAGAGTATAACCTAATTTATTGCCACTCCGATAGGGATCCATTACCCTTTTGACAAATGCTTCTGGGGCCTACTTGTCAGCAACTGATTTGAAAGAGCTGTTAAACCTACAGAGCCCATCATTAGTTAATGGCAGTTTAGAAAGCTAATGGCATTATAAATTAAGATCAATAAGTACATGGAAATTACAGTTGTTCACCAAGACATCGCTATATTATTAAACAAACATAATCCTGTACCTTTGCTTAGTACACATGCAGGGAGGTTCTGAATTAGTTGCAGAGCCTGATAAAGCCAGGTGATTAGCAAAAGAAGAGCCCCTCGCCTGTACTGGAATTGCAAGACTAATTCCTTAAGGATCCTCACAGGCATAGAAAGAAACCAGCGCTGCTTTATTTTACTGTATAAGCAACCCGAGGCCTCACAACACACTTGCAGAAAACAATACCCCTCTCGCTTCATCGTGTGTTTGATCTGATCCAACAACACTTTCAAATGCATAATGCAAATCAGCAAAGGAGAGGCTCCTGGATTTATCCCAGGGATAAAGAAAAGCAAACACGGTATCTCGGTACTCTCACATGGCATCTTCCTAATTCCTCACAAGGCCTGGCTGGCATTGAGTGATGTGTTATTACTGTGCATCTATCAGGGTAATGGAGAGGGAGGATAAAGCAAAGGACTGGGAGTCAGGAGACCTGGATTCAACTCTTGGCTCTGCCACTGACCTGCTATGTGACCTTGGACAAGTCACTTCATTTCTCTGTTCCCCTTTTCACCCTTCTCTGTCTTATCTATTTAGACTGGGAGCTCTTCAGGGCAGGGACCCTCTCTTGTTATGTGTTCGTGCAGTGACTAGCACAATGGGGCTTCCACCTCTGCTGTGTCTGGGGCTTCTTGTAATATAAATAATAATAATGAAAATAATACTGTGGCCTTCTGGCATCCATGTGCATTTGTAGGCTTGACCCTGCACTCATGGAAGTCAATGACAAAGTTCCCATTAACTTCAATAGTGCATGATCAGGCCCTTAACTGTGATCAAATGCTAATCCCTTCCGTTACTGACAAAATGCTTTATTTCTATTTAATACTAAGGGTTACAGTGTATGGGTTACAGCTGGTGTAAATCAGGAGAAACTCCAGTGAAGTCAATAGAGCTTTGCCAGTTTACATCAGATGAGTGTCTGGCAGCTCAGTGGAGCTAAATTACTTCAATGGAGTTACCCCTGATTTACACCAATGGAAGTGAGAGCAGAATCAGGTCCAAAATATAGAAAAAGGATATTATTATTTTGGATTCGCTGGTTATTGCATCCATTTCTACCTGCCGTACTGCAAATATTTCCAAGCAGTGAATGCTGTAAACACCAAGGAAGGGGGACACTTGAAGGCAATAAGAGATCTGACACTATGTTGCATTCTGGGTACCTCACTATTAGGGTTCATAGATTCTCATATTCCAAGGCCAGATGGGACAATTTTGATCCTCTCGACTCATAACACAAGCCCTAGAACTTCCCCAAAATAATTCCTAGAGCAGATCTTTGAGAAAAAAAAACATCCAATCTTGATTTAAAAACTGCCAGTGATGGAGAATCCACCACAACCCTTGGGAAGTTGTTCCAATGGCTAATTACTCTGCTAAATATTCACGCCTTATTTCCAGTCTGAATTTATCTCACTTCAACTTCCAGCCACTGGAAGGAGGACATGGATACACTGGAAGGAATCTGGTCTCCCAAGGGGGTGATGGGAGACCCATCAGGTCATCTCAAAACATTTTTGCCATGTGGGGCTGGAATGACACAACAGCAGCTGATGGAGTTTCAGTGCCACTGAATCTGAACCCACATCCCTGGTTTTATTTGAACAAGAACCCCACCAGTACCTCTCCTGCTCATTCCTAACCATCTTTGCATGAAAACAATGGGCCATATTCACCCCTGATGGTAGCCCCAATGGAGCCCAATAGAGTTCCCCAGGTACGGATTTGGCTCACTCTCTGCTCCTTGTCTGTTTTTCCCCTTCTAAAGTTGCACTCCTGGTTTTGACATAGCAATCAGTTTATTATTCCCACACTACCACTTAATTACCGAATACAGGCACAAAAGCCCCAATTCTCTTTTCATACCAGTTTAATTCTAGTGTAACACCGCCGGCTTCAATGGACCTACTCTGAAATTACCCGAGTGTAAAGGAGAGCAGAATCAGGTTCATGGCACAGCACATTCACTGGTCTCTGACTCCATTGCTGCCTCCTAAACCCTGTCAAAATCTAGCGCTACACAAAAAGAAGCGACCCAGATATTAACAATGACATTCTGAGATCTTTCTGATTCTGTAATACCATTTTTAAGACATTCAGGATAAGACGAACTACTAAACTTGTCAACAGTTTGTCCGTCATGACAGTAAATTTGCCTGATTTCTAGATAACCAGCTTATTGGGTTGAGAGACTATTGGGATTTTTAGTTGCTTCCGTAATGAAATAACAT
The DNA here is from genome assembly GCA_003942145.1 of Platysternon megacephalum. Lineage (NCBI taxonomy): Eukaryota > Metazoa > Chordata > Testudines > Platysternidae > Platysternon > Platysternon megacephalum. The sequence goes on from QXTE01000067.1 coordinate 7,203,556, forward strand.
ATCTTCAGCCAGAAGTTATTTACGGTGGCCATATTCATCTATCAGGAGGCATAAAATATTCTGATACTGCAGGCTACCTTCAAGTTTATTATTTCAAACAAAGTTTTGTCTCTCGGATTATTATTTATTGTACGTGCTGTGTTAACACTGAAGAGCCCAAGCTGATACTGGGTCACTGTTGTGCCGAGCACTGGACAAACACCAGGTGAGAGACCCAGCCTCAAGGCAGACAAAGGGCAGATGGGGTAAATAGAGACACAGAAAGGTGAAGTGATTTAGCAAAGTTCACCCAGCAGAGCAGTGGCAGAGGTGGAAATAGAACCAACGTCTCCTCCAGCTGGAATCTAAATAGCTGGATGCAAAATAACATACAGTAGGTGTGGTGTCATATAGAATCTTAGAATATCAGGGTTGGAAGGGACCTCAGAAGGTCATCTAGTCCAACCCCCTGCTCAAAGCAGGACCAATTCCCAACTAAATCATCCCAGCCAGGGCTTTGTCAAGCCTGACCTTCTGCTGTCTGGTGACAAAAATGACTTTTTACTGCTTTGAATTCATAGCCCTGCAAAGCCAGCACAGCGGTGGGAGCACAAACCCAGTGTAATAGTGACTTGCACAAGATCAACAGAATTGTGACCTACATGCCATACAAACCTAGTTAGCTTTCTCCTACATCTGGGCAACCCAGTGAAGTTAATGGACCAAATTCAGCTCCCATACTGCTGTAAATACAGAGGAACTTCAGTGATGTTAAAACTATGTGAAGTGGTGTAAAGTAAGAGGAGTAACTGTTTATGTAAGTGCTGAATTAGACCTTTGTGTCCATTCACATGCTCAAAATAATAATAATGAGGTATCAACTGTTCTTCAGCTCTCCTGTATTTACTACCTGTAGATTTACCACAAGCTAATTTAACAAGTTGAAACATTAAATCAGACCCAATCCTTTAGTTGCACCATTCCAAGTCAGGAGTAACTTAGGCAAACTCTATGGGCCTGATACTCCTCTCACTTATCTCAGTGAGAATAAGGAATAACTCCATTGAGGTCAGTGGGCCAGATCCTCAGCTAGTGTAAATGGGCAGAGCGTCATCGACTTCAGTGTAAGTACAACCATTTACACAGCTGAGGATCAGGCCCATCGACTTCAATAGATTTAGTCCAGGTTTACACTTTAGAAGAACTACGCACATTTACGCCAGCTGGGGATCTTGCCCAGTGGAGCTATACTCTGGCAAAACCAGGGAGAGTAAAATTAGGCCTTCCAGTAATTATTTCTTCACTTAAATTGCTTCCTGACATGATGCAGAGTTGTCCTGCGCTGCTTGAAAATTGAAATAACCACTGACTTCATATTACTCCACTACCACGTTAACAGAGAAAAGAGCTCACACAACACCAGTACTGTTGCAAAGAGAAAGTTTGGGTGGAATTCACAAAGGCCAGATCCTCAGAGGGCATAAATTGGCTCTCCATCATTGACATGAAAAGCCACAGGAGCACCACCCATTTACACCAGCTGAGGATGTGTCAAAAAGGCACCCAAAAACTCGACTACCTTTCCAACCATTAATGGAATAGCATAAAACCAAGAGCCAACAGGACGAGAGTGGGGGAAAAGAAACTAACCAGGCAGTTTGCTTGGAATAAAGCTGGCAAGATTACGAGACACATGTACAATTCTCCATGGTCCCTAAAGTCTCTTGCGAAAAGGTAGAAATGAACTAATTTATTAGTAAAATCACATCAGGGGCAGTAATTTCATGTTAGTGAATTTACATGTAATAACATTAGGTTTCCAGCCCTCGGTATCACCACCGTGTGGCCCTGCTGGATGATGAATGAGCTGCCTAAAGAAAGATGATGGTTTGATTGTTTTCACAGCAAACAGATCAGCATTTTAATTTCTTGCCTCTGTGTTTATTGCTTATTTGGGCCTGTGCTCCGCTTGTAAAAACTTGGCTAAATGGAAATGAATAAATGTAATTACTGCAGGTGACAGTGGAAATCTGTGTGGGTTTTTCATATTGCCTTTGCCAACATTAATCTAATCACTGGAGAATATGTGTCACTGCACAAACACACTGACAGAAAGCAGAGGCCTCAGTGAGTGCCAAAGATACAGCAGCTGTGACGAGTTCCAGCTGATGGGGGTCTCTCTGTGCTATAAAGCACTGGCATATACTGGGCTATCCATGCTTCCTACAGAATATACTACATAGCATGCCCAGTATAAAGAGAAAGGATTGGATATTACAGGGTGCTAGAATTGAAGGAAGGTGTCACTGTTATTTGTTTCTGCCAAACCTCTGCATTATTCTCTTTTAAACCTCTCCCTAGAAACCACGGCACTCACAAAACACTTGACAATGGCTAGGCAGCTGGTGTGCTGCAACTGCTACTTATTACACTAGTCAGAGCTTGTCTCACTGTTACCCTGTGCTCCTCTCCATCTGTCGTAACCACCTGCTGTCTTTTTTATGCTTTCATTGTAAGCTCTTTGGGGCAGGGACTGTCTTTTCATCATACATGTGTACCGCCCCTACCCAGCACCTGACCCCTGACTGAACCCACTAAGCGCTACCATAATACACATACATATTAAATAATAATAATTACATTACCTAGAGGCTTTCTTGCCAAGATCATGGTTCAGTTGTGCTAGGCACTGTGCAAAGTGATAGTAAGAGAGATGCCCTGCCTCAGAGAGCGTGTAATCTAAAAAAACCAAGACAGACAAAATGGGGGGAAAGGGAGGGAGTACAGTCCCCACTTTACAGATGGAAAATTGAGGAAGAAAGTGATTATGGGCCAGATCCACAAAGGAAATCAATGGAAGTTTGGAGCCTAAGGACCTTTGAGGAGCTGTGCCTAAGTGACTTGGCAAAGGTCACACAGGAAGTGTGTGGCACAGCCGAGAAGTTAAATCAGACCTGCCAAGTCCCCGTCTAGCACCTTAACCACGAGACCATCTTTGGTCTCCAAAGAAGAAAGTGTAATGGCCACTTTTTATCCCCAAAACTTTTCTGTTATTGATTTCCATTATTGTTGGGGATACATCTTGAAGTTTTAATGGAGACCACACTCCAACTGGTGCAGTAAGAATAGGAATTTTGTCTTGGTAAGAATGGAATCAAGAGTTGGTGAGAATTTCAGGAGGTACCATTTGTTGGGAGCTGACAATCAGTGACGCTAGCATGACAGGTGTCATCTAGGCCAGTGGTTCTCAAACTAGGGCCGCCGCTTGTTCAGGAAAAGCCCCTGGCGGGCCGGGCCGGTTTGTTTACCTGCCGCGTCCGCAGGTTCGACCGATCGCGGCTCCCACTGGCTGCGGTTCACCGCTCCAGGCCAATGGGGGCTGCAGGAAGCGGCGCGGGCCGAGGGATGTGCTGGCCACCGCTTCCCGCCGCCCCCATTGGCCTGGAGCTGCGAACCGCGGCCAGTGGGAGCCGCAATCGGCTGAACCTGCGGATGTGGCAGGTAAACAAACTGGCCCGGCCCACCAGGGGCTTTCCCTGAACAAGCGGCGGCCCTAGTTTGAGAACCACTGATCTAGGCCAACTCCTGGGACTGAACGGGGGACCTCCAGAGCAAAAAATATGAGTTGCTTCAACTTGAGCTAATGAGCCAGGCCCACAAGGTGGCGGCTACAACAGACTCACATTCTCTGTGGATTGGGCACAGCGAGCAACACTGTTCTATTTTATACCAGCTCTTATACCCCTCTCGTCAGTGTAGTTGTGAGTGCCTTCCCGTAGCATATTAAGCACCCTGGCTAACACTGTATCTGTCATGTGTGTTTTGTTCTCTCTCATCCCCTATACAGGAAGAGAACTGTGCATGCAGGGTAGGGTTTGGGGATTGTTTGGGGGAGGGAAGTTAGCTGTATATGCTGCTCTGTGTTCATAATAGAGAAGGCAGGTCGAAGAAACATGCCTCACACATGGAGCGGAAGGTGGGGACATCTGCAATACACATGACACACATTGACCAGGAACTGTTGTGGGGGATGGGGAGGAACAGGATGGCAATAGCATGAGTGCTGTGCTGGCATCGAGGGGAACAACCCCAAGATAGTAAAAAGTTGGTGGCACATATCGCTCCCCAGTAGTTGCACCCATGTTGACAATCTTCCCATCTTTCCACAAACACCATGCATGCCCCAAGAGGCTTACAGTCTAGTCGAGACAAAATAAAAAGGGAGAGATGGAGTCAGCAATAATATCCAATCCAAAGCCATAGCAGTTGGATTGGGGGATTCAAGAGATCCATAACGCACTGTGTTGCCTTAATAACATCTCAGTTACGTGCTCAAATCTAGACGACGTGAGTAGTGATCAAGGACACCATCCTACAAACCCTCACTCACAGAGGGCTGGCTTGCACCCGCTAAGTCATAGATTGCAAGAGGGAGAAGCATAAAATTGATCTAAGAAGTCTTTGGCATCTCTAATGGCTCTGGTTCATTCACCAGGCTCTCATTCCCTGAACCGTACTGTTTCATGGAGGTGAGGAAAGGAAAGAGATGGCTGTCCTGCTTCCGACTTCAGAAGATAAGAACCAAGAAACACCGAGCTTTATTTATTTATTTTTTTAAATTAAAGATCGGTTAGAAAGTTTTTTGTGTGTCTCCAGAAATGATTGCATTTTGACGAAGCGCTTAGAGGTGAAACATGTGCTAGATAATTTTCCAGAGCATTTGATGGAGAGCGAGTGGGGAGCTTTTTCATGACACAATCAGTATTAACCCAAGGTTTGTAAAACAAAACAAAAAACAAAAAAACCCACAAAGTTTTGAGTTGGGGGAATTGGTTTCTGTTTAACAAGATGACTTTGCAGCCTTCTTATAACATTTAGATTCTGGTGAACTAGACTCACTGTGTATTCACCACATGGCTTTTCAGACAAAAGTTGCTTATTATTTTTTAATACAGTAGCACCTAGAGGCCTCAGCTGAGATCAGATCCCCAAAGTGCTAGGTGCTGTAAATACACATGGTGAGATTCCTTGCCCGAAAGAGCTTACCATCCAAATAGACAAGACAGAGAAAGGACGTGTTTATCCCCATGTGACAGATGGGGAACTGAAACACAGAGAGTTAAATGATTTGTCCATGTTCACACAGGAAAGTCAGTGGCAGAGCTGGGAACTGAATCCAGATCTGAGGCCAGTGCTCTACCTGTAAAGCCATTGTTCTCCTTGGCATCAAGGCTCTGCACAGTTCTGCCCTTGCCTTCAGCTCTTCTTTCATCTCCCCTACTGCACCTTGTGCTCTGCCAACGCTGCATGCCCTACCACCTCCTCTCACAAGTGGGCATGCTTTTTCTTGTGCCATGCTTGGAATCCAGTACAGCCTATACCCTCACTCATCACTTTCCTATCCCTCCTCAGAGTTTATTTCATTCAGTCAGCCTTCCACAGCTCTTGTCTACCTCTAACCAGATCTTCAGCTGGTGTAAATTACCATAGGTACAATGAAGTCATGAGAGCTACATCGATTTACACAAACTAAGGATCCGGTCCCTAATCTACACCTCGGCATTGTTCCTTCAAATTATGCTAGGTTAACTGATAATAAAAGTAAGTAAATAACCAAACAAGAAACTATCAAGTTGTGTCTATGAATAGTGGTATGGGAAGACTCCTTATGTGAAGGTAGGCTGAAAAGATAGTGTTTTTAGCTTAGAGAATAGATGAGTAAGAGGGGATATGATGGAGTGACCGAACATAACGATCACTGTTGAAAAGGTAGATCAGAACACTGCTATTTACTCTCAGTCTAAGAACAAGGTGGCATGCCATTAAATGTAAGACTAATAAATGGAAATGCTCTTTAACATAGTGTGTGATTAACTTGTGGAACTCATTGCCACAAGATGGTCAGTGAGGCAAAGTGCAGATTCAGAAAAGAATCATTCATTTATATGGATTTAACGAGAACACACACAGTTACAATAGATTATATGAAAATACATAAGGGCTATGGACTCTGAGGCTTCCGAGAATAAGGCCAACTGCTTCCTGATGAGGGTTAGGAACAAACTTTCCCTGTGAATGTGTTACTCCATAACTATTCACTTGAGTGGACTCAGATTGAGAGCGTCTCACTTTGAGTTATCTTAAGTGTTGGTTGGTTGGTTTTTTAGTCAATATGGCCTATTTTCTTGTCGACAGTGGCAAATCAAAGTTTTTAAAAAATAATTTGGGTTTTTTGAATTTTAAAATAAAATGGAAGGACATTGTGAAACAAAAAGTGTCTTTGAACTGAAAAATTGGAACTTTTCATTTAGAAAACGTCTAAGTGAAATGATTTGATTTTTTTTTTTTTTTGCTTGTGTTTTCAACATGAAATCATTTGGCAAAGCCAACACGAAGCTGCAAAGTGTTTCAGGGTTGTCAAATTTGCATTTTTTTCCCAAAAATATTTTGGCTGAAAAAATAGGTCTAGCTCTGCTAGGGAGCATAAAACCCATTAACTTTCAATGGGGAATGACAGACTAACTCTCCTATGTGGGGTTGTTTTTTTTGACAGTGCTACCCTGAATTCTCTCTCTCTCTTTCTCTCATACACACACACACGTAATACTGAACGTCAGCTCAGTTTAGGTATTATTTTGGTGTCATTGTTTAAAAAGAAGAATCAAAAAAGACCTTTTAGCAAAACTTAATACAAATAGAAACATTTTACAAACAACATTCATCCCCAGAAAGAAAACAATTATCTAGGTCTACATAGCTTGTGGTGCCATAGCCCCCTAGTGTAGACACAGCATATGCTGACAGAAGGAGTTTTTCTGCTGATGTAGGAATACTGCCTCCCTGAGCAGCATGAGCAATGCTGACAGAAGCACTCTTCTGATGCCATCGCTGCATCGACACAGGGTTTGTCGGTATAGCTTTGTCAGTCAGAGGGTGGTGTTTTCACGCTCCTGACTGACAGACCTATGCCAAAATAAGTTTTAAATATAGACCAAGCCTCGAATGTGCCCCCGGAGAGCCGTGAATTGCAACATGCCAACATTGTAACAGTGCATGAGACCCCCCGCCCCCTCAACAGAGAAACCACTAGACAAAAAGTGAAATTCACCACTGTAGTTTTATCACCTAAAATGAGTGAAGTGCAGAAGACACACCCTCATGAACATATCTTGAGTAGAAAGTATGCTGGGTTTTAATCATCTAGTTCAGGGGTCGGCAACCTTTCAGAAGTGGTGTGCCGAGTCTTCATTTATTCACTCTGATTTAAGGTTTCGCGTGCCAGTAATACATTTTAATGATTTTAGAAGGTCTCTTTCTATAAGTCTATAATATATAACTAAACTATTGTTGTATGTAAAGTAAATAAGGTTTTTAAAATGTTTAAGAAGCTTCATTTAAAATTAAAATAAAATGCAGAGCCCGCTGGGCCTGTGGCCAAGACCCGGGCAGTGTGAGTGCCACTGAAAATCAGCTCGCGTGCCGCCTTCGGCACACGTGCCATAGGTTGCCTACCCCGATCTAGTTATTTGCACAGATGAGGTTTTTCAAATTAATTTTGCTACGACAATGTCCTTTTGAAACAAATAAATCCTTTTACAACTGTGGCACCACTATCTTTGTTTTTGAATCATGGATGTTTTAAAATAAAATTTTCCTCTAAATTTTTAGTTTTGGTGGGCTTTTCCCCCTCCTATAGAGATAAATGATACAGTAAACTTGGAAATTGCTTTCCTATCCAATTTTAATTTTCTAGTATTAAAATTAAGTTGTTTTTGCAGAAGATGTGAAGAAATGTATTATTCTGTTAACAAAAACAATTAACATGTTTGCTTGGAATAAATCTGGACAATGGGCTTAAAAAAACAACTGAAAGTAATGTGCTCAGTATTTGTTACCAGTGGCCAAAAATGTGTTTTAATGCATTGAACTACTGGTCATTCTCCCACTTTGGACCAGCTGGTTTCAATAACAAAAGGAGAAGCTCCTGGTAGAATGAATCATTGGCACGGGATAGAAACTTTGTCTTGGGAAGTGCTTCCTACTTCTGAAGTTCTTCACAAAAAATAATTCATTCATTAGTATATCCTGTTAATGATGACGTCTAATAATATCTGGGATAAACCTGCGTGTGTTGTCTTGTTTACTCCGTTGCCTGGATGATTTGATATCTGTCTGAGCGTCAAAAATATATGTATATATTTTAAAGGAAATATTATGTGTGCTTCATAGAGCCACGTTGGATGAACAAGAGGTAACTAATACTGCTTAGAGCAGTATGAACAGAAAGCTGTAAATCACATTCTAGAGAGGAGCTGGTCATAGCAAATATACTACCATTCTATACAAGTTCCTTATTAACTTTTTAANGAAAATTTTGATGAAAACAAACAAAAAAAGTCATTTCCATCCAAATTTTTCATAGAAAATTCTGGCATTTCAGCAAAAAACAAAAATCAAACCACAAACTTGGTTTTTTGGCGGAATGTTTTCAGCTGTTGAATATTCAGTGTTTTGAGAAAAGAACTGAACATTTTTGAGAAAAGCAGGTACTTCCGGTGAAAAAAATTTTTTTTTGTCAAAAATCCAATTTTCCATCCAAAAAAAAAAAAAGTTTTGATGGAAAAATTTCCTGCAGCCCTAGCTCTGTGTTAAGGTCCTGGCTATGAACTGGAGAGAAGGACTCTCTTAAATCCAGACTGCAAAACAAAAAAAAATGAAGTGAGGCACCTGTTCCATCCTTCTTCAAGGATGACCCTTGCAGTTGAAAAAGGAAGGAAGAGAGGCAGAGATCAGAGTTAGAAGGAAGATAAACTCTGTGTAAGAAGAAGGAGTTCTCCAAGGCAATATCCCATTCTTGGGGAGGGAGCGTGGTCTAATGGTTAGAGCAGGAGTTTGGAACTCCTGCTTTCTAATCAATTTCTGGGCCTCAATTTCTTCATCTGTAAAATAGGGATGATGTCACTGGAAAAGTGCTCCAAGATCAATGGGTGAAGAGAGCCACAAAGTATTATTTCTAGCTTCAGTTTCATCAGAGGTGACATTAGCTTTTGGGGGAACATCTACACTGGCAGTACAGGTGTGATTGGGCATACCCTGCTAGCTTTAACCTAGCTAGGATGGGTAACTATAGTAGTGAAGATGCAGTGGCACAGACTAGCACTAGCAACCAGAGTACAAGCCGGCCAGCGAGCCTGGGTACTGATTCTGGTTACTAGCCCATGCTGAAGCTAGTGCGGCCATGTCTACACTACTATAGTTACCCATGTTAGCTAGATTAAAGCTTGCATGGCTATGCCTACCCATGCTACAATCACACCTTCCCTTGCAGTGTAGACATACGCCCTGGACCCCATCAATGAGGCACATGCATGGGAGGAGCCAGGAGGTGGTGGGGATGGAGGGAGAGGGGGCAGCCATTATCTGCTGCATCATGCCCCGAATGCTACAGGCAAGTTAATGGTGGCCCTGTGAGCATTCTGTGTTCCTGTGCAGCTCCCAAAGGCAGGACAGATGCTGCACAGAGGAAAAGATATGGGCCCTGCCCCCATCTAATTAGTTGTTACATGTGATCCAAGGCGTGGGTGGACAAACCGTAAGGAGGGCTGGAGGTAAAAAGGATGAGGGTTACTGCAACACCACACTGCAGGTGGCCTGGTGATTCAGTTAAGGAATTAGTACAGTTAGGGGTATGTCTTCACTACCCGCCGGATCTAGTCTAGACGCGATAAATTGACCCCCTGAGCGCTCTCTCGTTGACTCCTGTACTCCAGCCAGGGCCGGCTCTACCATTTTTGCCGCCCCAAGCAAAAAAAAAAAAAAAAAAAAAATCCGCTCGGACTGTGCCGCCCCAAGAATGGACGGAATGCCGCCCCTTAGCATGTGCCGCCCCAGTCACGTGCTTCCTCCGCTGGTGCCTGGAGCCGGCACTGACTCCAGCGCCGCGAGAGGCGCAGGCAGAGTCGACGGGAGAGCGGCAGCAGTCGACTCACCGCGGTGAAGACGCCACGGTAAGTCGATCTAAGTACGTCGACTTCAGCTATGTTATTCACGTAGCTGAAGTTGTGTAACTTAGATCGATTTCCTCCCCTCCCCCCCGTGTAGACCAGGGCTAAGAAAGATAAAGCTGTAAGACAGGTAGCTGGTGCAAAAAAATAAAAAAATAACAGGGTTCTGGGTGGCACAGAAGGCCCTGGTGGCACAGCTGCAGGAGCTGTGCATTCAAGAAGTCACAAAGGTTCAGATGCGAGTCAGTGCATGGTTCTTGATGGTTGGTCCTGGCCTTTGCAGGTGTCCCAAAACCTAGGCGGATCCAGTGGCTGTCGGAGAATTAGTCCCTTACTTCATCTGAAGGGAAATGGGACAATCTCTCCCCTCCCCGCACACACCCCACCCGCCTCCTCAATATAAGAATAAAGAGGAAACTTTACAGGCCTTTTTCTGCTCTTGCTTACATGGAGTCAAACCCAATGAAGTTACAGTGTTTATAACAGAGAGAAAGGTTGATCTTGTGGCTCAGGCACTAGACTGGGACTTGAGATCTGGGTTGGGTTCATAGCTCTGCAGTACACACTGTGTATGACCTTAAGCAAATCACTTAATCTCTCTGTGCCTCAGTTCCCCGCTGATAATTTAGGGACAGACAGCACCTCTCAGATGGGGGGAAAGGGTCCATCGTCCAGCCACAATAGCAGAGAGGAATATCTTGCTGGCACATCTGCTCCTCAGCAACACCCTGTCCCTTTCCAGCACAGGGAACATGTCAAGGGAAAGAGGGAGTGTGGTGGAGCAATTAGAGACCTTACACCAGAGGCACAATTTAGAGCAGCCAGCTGCTGTCTACGTCACATCAGGGCTGGGGCCAGCTCTGAGACTCCATGCTGCCTCCCCCTGGCGTGGATTTGAGCTCTGGCACAGGAGAGAACTAAGTCTCTTTGAAGAAATCTCTTGCTATGGAGGACCAGTGTCTGGCTTTTATGGGTCTGAGTTGGTTCTCTGAAGAGGAGAACGGAGCTGTGAAGGGAGAATGGGGAAGCATATTGTACAAGTGAGTTGTAGAGACTTTTGCTTGGAAGCAGGCACTGCAAGCTGTGTAAACTTGCTTTGCTTAAACAAACACTCTCAAAGGCAAAGTTTTTTTTTTATTATTATTATTTATTTTTTTACTTTTCCAGGGAGCCTGGAGCTTCCATAAGCGGCTGGCAAATCTGTGTTTTCTCTGTGACATTCAACAGTAAAGTTCCTTGAAAGAAAAAGGAAGAAAAAAACAACAACAACGACAAAAACCAGAACAAACCTCATGATTCCCAAGTGACTGAACTGAAATAAACAGAGTCCATGTGGAAACCAGTGTTGATTCCTGCCCTTGGATTCTCACTCACTTTGACCCCCATGAACAGCAGCGACATTCCAGAGGGCAGAGCGTGAGAGGCAAGGAGAGGCCATGTGAGATGAGTGTAGCAACGTGTCTGTTATAACCATCGTGCCCTGAAGCTCATATCACAAACCACATGCTAGTATTTCCACTCAGCTACCATTAAGACCTGAGCAGTAGTTGATCTTACTTGTTCCCTCTTTATAATAGCTGTAGGAAGTCGTCAGCTTACAGAAGCACACACAATTGTTTTCTCAGGGCATATAACTGCACCCAGTTAGGATAGTAAACATTCGTGGTAACAATGCACTCAAACCAAATGCCCATATCCAAACACCTGCACCAAGCTATGTGAGGGTCTGTAACGCAAATGGACCCCATCTTTACAAAGGGAAAAATCCAAAACCCTGTTCCTCAAACCCGTGAATTTTGGGGTGTTGGAAATCTAGATAGAATCTCACTGTCCACGCCGATCTCTAACCAGTTTAACATATAGGGCCAGAGTCTGATTAGTTCCTCCACTGTAACTCTGGAGTGACTCCATTGTGGTTACTGCACTAGTGTAACTGTGATCAGAACTGGGCCCACATTGTGGTAAGTGACAATGAATCACATGCTAAGGGACCAATTCTATTTGCAAAGTAGCTAATGCAGAAACTTGCAGAATATTTGAACTAATCATTTTAACTCCGGTAAATTCAAGATTGGTGTTTTTGGGGTGTTTTTTTTTTAAGTTGCGGTACCACAAGCATGGGTGTAAGTGACTATGCATGTGGGTGGGAATTGTATTTTACATTGATCAGTGACAGGCTGCACGCAGAAGGTTGGGAGGAGCACTGTAAACCTGGATGTTTATCATCTCCAGATTATCTGAGATCTGATATACTTAGAAAGAACCCTTTTTTATTTATATTTAAATGAATTCTCTAGCCTTTGACTACATTTTGTTTACATGCTAGTGTTGCCAATTCTTGGGATTTTAATTGCGAGTCTCATAGAGATTTGATGGTTTTTTCTTAAAGCCCCAGCTCCTGGAGTCAGGTGATTACATGAAAATCTCAGCTTTCCTAGTCCTCGTGCTTGCAAAGAAAAGCTTGAAAGCATGATCTTTGAAGGCTCGAAAACCAGAAAGCAAAGCAAAAGAACCCTAAACATCCCGTTTTTAAAAATCTCATGATTTTTTAAGCCAATGGGGGCCTAACTAGATTATTTAAATAATCATGGTGCTGATCAACAATCAGAAAAATAATTAATCATTAAATAAAAAGGCCACCCCAACCTCGACAAGATTACATACACAAAAAACAGAATAGAGCAGAACAATGAAACAGCAACAGTGGCAGTAATTTAAAAAAAAATGGGGAGAAAGTCGAGGGAAATGAAATGAGACAGATTTCAAGGGGAAGTGAGTTCCACACAGGGTTACCATAGCAAAGATTCACTAGCCTACTGACCTCAGGTGAGATGGTGCAACCCCTATGCACTGGGTGGTAGGTGAGTACAAAAACTGCCGGGCAAAGACTCCAGGAGGAGTTCATGAATAGAATCAGTACTAGTCTAGCTTTATAAATAAGCTTGGAAGGATTAGATTTTTATCTGTCACTGTCGATAAGCATAGATTTCGTTTTACACACACAAACGGATGAAAAAAATATTTCCATCCATAATATTAGAAATTTACAGATAGGTAAAGTAAGAAAAATCCTACTGAGAACTTCCTAGAGTGTGATTTAAGACTATTTTACTTTGTATGTTATGCAATTAGCGTTTTAACGGTTATGAAGCTTTAACTCTTTGAATCTCAATGCCTACTGTAATTAACTAATTATTGTCTGACTCCCCCCCATAACTTCCTGCAATTGTGAAAATTTAAATTGATAATAATAGAAAAAAATGCTATAAAATAAACACTGATATTTTCCATCAAAGTTATAAAAAATAAAATAAAAATTGAATTCTGCCAAGCTTATTTATAAACCATTAAATGAAATACACCACTTAATAGGCAGCCAATATAAAGGACCAAAGCAGGCTGATGATGATCAAAATAGCTCAAACCCATGAGCAATGTGCTGCCGGTTGGGGTTGGTAGTACTTTTGGCAGACCATTTACCTATAATTTTTTTTTCATGTGTCTATATCTATCTTTTTAAACTCCCACCTATTCTTCTTTGCTTTGTTTGTCATAATTTGTATTATAGTTGTGTCTAGAGGTCACAGCTATGATTGAAGCTCTGTTGTACCGGGCACCATGCAGACACATGGTAAGACACGATATTTTCCCCCAAGGAGCTTGTAGTCTAATAGACAAGACAAAGAATGAGACAAAAAGTATTCTTGTCCCCATTCTACAGATGGGGAGTTGAGTTAAAGTGAGATTAATCCATCAAAATTCACGCAGCCCTGTGGCAGAGCCAGGAAATAAACCCAGAGCGGTTGAGTCCCTATCAGTCTCAAAACCAGAGGACAATCCTTTCTCTAAAACCTCTGCTTTTAGTCCAAATTTTTTTTAAATAGTGTTCTGAAATGTGTAGGCTTTTTTAATGTATATTGAATTTAACAATGTTTAGTTAAACTACCATGGGTTCAGCTCCTGTTGCTACAGTTTCAAGCTGAAAAGACTGAAAATCACCTCTGGTGCTCTTTTCAAATCTGGAGACTCCAGAAACACTAGAAGACCAAGGCCACAGTGGCCACAGACACAATCACAAGTACAAATTCTTATCTGTACCACAAGTATGATTAAATCAATAAGTAAGGTTGCCATTACCCATTCATATATAAATCCTACTAAAACCATGCAATGACTCAGACTGTCCTCAAATTCACATCCTCAAAGATATTGTAGGATCCAGTGGACCTCTCAGCTGATGATCATTGATAGAGGGATGCTTCCTGCCGGGGTTTCCCATGGGGTTGTCCCTTGGGGTCGTCCCACTTTTATCCAAACATGAAACTTCTTTTATATTGTTGTTCTGACCATACCTAACACCTTATGCATATTCATGAAGGTTTCACCCCTCTTTTCCTTATTTGTACTTCCACACGACATGACTATCATAGGTTGTTTCTTAGTTCCTCTTATTCTCATTAGCATCTACATGCAGCATGTAACCTTTGGTCAGAACAGGACATTCCATGGTATTACAATCAGGTGTCCCATGGTCTTGGACAATACATTGCAGTCTATTGCAATCTAGTTTTCCATAACATCACCCGTTGGCACATCTTTTACAGTAATCTTCTAACCTTTCTGGCACAGGGTTGGTCCTAGGTTAACCACTCATATTAAGCATTCTTAAGCCAATGGTCTAATATGGCTAAGCTAAAAGCTTTCAGGCCTCAACCTGTGGGCCTTGCATTCCAGCCACGCTTTACTTATAAACCCAATACACACTCCTCACTCCTGAATACTTGTCAGTCTTATACTTCTATAATCTTACAATTTAAACCTATTTAGCATACATTGATTATCTATGAAATAGCAACTTAATTGACCATAACACCAAATAACACAATGATAAATGGATGATAAAATGAATTAATTGGCTACAAATAGAACAAAAAAATTAATTTGCCTGTGAAGAAGAAATCTTTGATTTCTGGAGCTGGAGAATGTGGAAGCCCTGATTCTGGGGTTCTCTGCCTGGTGGGCTGCCCTAGAGCCAGGAAGCCTGGAAACACCAGCTCTGAGTAGCAGGCAGCCATGCAGCTGGGAACAATGTTCTGACAGAAAACTCAGAATTTTTCCAGCAACACTGACATTTTCTCACAGAAAATATTTGGGTTTTTCTGTCTAAAAGCAAAGTGCTGTTGCCTTATGGAGTTGTAATTTTGCTGCCTTGTGTCCTATGAGCCAAGCTCCGTGACCAGACTTCTTCTCCCATCAGGCACCACAACCAGGGATTCCCATGCTCACCGCCTCCTTTCTCCAAAAGGGAAAAACATGAGGAGCCTGACCTATAGAAGAGAATGGGAGTAATAGGCACCCAAACTACAATTCCCATGAAGCATTGCAGCAGCACTTCCAAATCAACATTTTAGATTTTCAAATTTTGACCAAAAAATGGACATTTTCTGCAGGGGAAAAAAAATTCCTCACAAGCTTTACCTACAACATATATGAAAGCTTCAATGAGCTGGTCAAGGCAAGCAAGCATTCTTCTGTCTTAAACAAGCAGCTAAATGTATGAAAGGAGCTTCATCTGTCCCATTAGCCATCAGCTGCCTATCGCCCTAGGCAAAGAGAACATACTGGGGGGGGGTGTGTTCTATTTTCTTTTTCAGTTGGCTAGTTCCGTTTGAGTCAGTGGCTCAGATTAATTACTAGACAATAAATAACAAAGCATAATAAGAACCAAGGCAGGGGTGAATCTGATTAGATAAATGAGAACCAACCCAGATTTTCTCCCCAGACACAGACGCAATCTTTTTAATGAAGTTTGAAAAAGTTGAGTTGAGTTAACTTTCTTGCACTTTTGCTCACTTGTTAGATTTGTGAGCTCAGCCCTCTGAGACACTAGCCAAACACAATAAAACAGAAAGAATTGTCCCCAGGGTGCCATCCTAGGACTTGGATGACACAGGTTTGAGTCCCTGCTCTGCCACAAATCACTTAGTCTTTCTGTGCCTGTGAAATGGGGATAATAGTACTTCCTTACCTCACAGGAGTGAGTGTTGTGAGAATGAAGACTATGAGGCACTCAGGTGCTAATAAGGGGTGTTTAAGTATGTTAGATAGATAGGAGACATTCAGTTCTTTTCAGGCTGAAGTCTATTAGATACTCAAGGAAGCAGGGAGTCTCTGGGGTTTCAGTGACATTATTATTTCATATTTGTATTACTGTAGTGCCTAGGAGACTGCCCCCAAACAGTGGTTTGAGCATTGGCCTGCTAAACCCAGGGTTGTGAATTCAATCCTTGAGGGGGCCACTTAGGGATCTGGGGCAAAATTGGTCCTGCTAGTGAAGGCAGGGGGCTGGACTCGATGACCCTTCAGGGTCCCTTCCAGCTCTATGAGATAGGTATATCTCCATATATTATAACATTTGCAATCTAAGTAGATGACAAGAGACAATAGGTGAATACAGACAGTTGGGGAAACACAAGGAAACAATGAGACAGTATAAGTCAGCATTACAGGCCATGGTCTCAGCACACCAGGAGCCCCATCAATGTCAATTTTTTTGTAGGCATCATGGCAAAGGAGAACTTTAAGGAGGGATTTGAAGGAGGACAATGAGGTGGCTTTTGTGTACAGGGAGTGCTTCCCATATGTCTGTGCGTGTGTAGGGGCGGGGCAGCATGGGAGAAAGCACAAAGGTGTTTGTTTGAAAATGTAACATGTGGGTAAGAGAGGTTGGTATCATGGGCCAGTCAGAGGCAGCAGTTGACCTATTGATAGTGAATGAGAAAATGCTTTCATTTAATAACGACATCAACAATATAACAGATGAAACTGGCTGCAGCAGCTTACCCAGAGATCCCCTGGAGTCTGCCTGTCTCCAGAGCTCAGCTCCTCTAAGGTACCCTCTCCACAAGAATGTTCTGGATGAGATTAAAAGTAGAAGCACAGCATTACCCCCAACATGACTTTCCTCACATTTTTTTTCTGGCCTGCCCCAGAACAGAAAATACCAAAAATCTCTCTAGAAAGCCCATCTCTTGTACAACATCCACCCTGATTTTACAGATTCAAGCCGTTTGGATGGTTCCCTTAATGTTTGTCTCCTTAGCAATATGAAAGGGAAAACATAATAGGCACTTACCAACCAAAAGAGTAGCAGATACAGCTGCTAGTGGTAAATGGCTACTTAAGGGTTGCAGCTGTTTGGTTTTGCCAAATTTCATGGGCCAACACCAGAAAGGCATTCTGGGGAAAATGTCCAATATAAGACAACACGGTGAAGGGAGGAATTAGTAAGGCACCACTAAAGATGTTTTTAAAGAGGCTGTTTTGGTCTTTCGACAATTAGTGTTGCCAACTTGTGGGATTTAATTGTGAGTCTTATGGCATTAAGTGATTTTTCTTAAAAGACTCAGCTCCTGGAATCATGTGATTAGGTGAGAATCCTAGCTTGCTTTCAAATGAAAGTTTCTAGCTCATAAATGCAGAGTCAAGTTTCAAAATGTGATGCTCCCACTACCCGCACAAATCTAGCACTAGAAGGAATAAATATAGTTTACAACTTGTGACTTTTAAGCCAACATTATGACTGGGGGGCTGTTACATGATTTTTGATCACTCGAGGTTGGCAATACTGTACCACAATTCACCACTAGGATAAAAATCTGAATCTTGGGTACTTATGGAACCAAATCTTTTGAGTGGGGGGAGGGCTAGCTGAGTGGTTTAAGCATTGGCCTGCTAAATATAGTATTGTGAGTTCTATTATTGAGGGGGCCACTTAGGGAGCTGGGGCAAAAATCAGTACTTGGTCCTGCTAGTGAAAGCAGTAGGCTGGACTCAATGACCTTTCGGGGTCCCTTCCAGCTCTATGAGATAGGTATATCTCCATTTTTTTTTATTAGATAGGAGTTTCCTCTAATAAACATCCCACTCCCTCTTAGGGGCCCTGCAGCTGCTTTTGCCCCCAAACTACTCTTTTGTTTTACAGTTACAGAAGGAGATGTGGGAGAGACCAATTCCCTTTGTCTTTGTCTCCCTCTTCCTTTACCCACTGCCTGAAACAATAAATAGCCAGAAAATATCTACTGATCTACAAACACTAAAAATAAAAGGAAAAATGGAACTAAGGGCATGGTTTTTTTCACCACTCTCCCATGATCATTTTTCTCATGTTTTGCATCTTCTTCCCCAATTCTTCCTCTGTCTTTTGTCATCTTAGGCCCTGATCCTGCTAAGATAACCCTTGGCCTGAGCAGAGCTTCACTGAGGTTCTATGTGAGTGTCAGCTCATGGAAATCTTTTTGCACGGTCAGGGACTTGGTCTGTGACAGCTTCAAGGCAAGGACTATGTCATGCTCTGTCTGTACAGCACCTAGCATGTTTTGAGTATGTAACCCACACACCTCCTGGGTGTGGTGCTCTGTCCCCTCTAGTGGCACGGAGAACATTTGCTGATTAATGAGTCTCCTACAGTCTTAGCTAAGTGCCATGTGGCTTTTAGCTCATGCAGTAGAGGCTCATGCATTTAGCTCCAGAGGTTCCCAGGTTTGATCCCGCCCGCTGACAACCAGGGTCTGTCAGTGTTGCAGGTACAATCACAATATTGAGAATAAACTACCACTCGTGACTTCATCAACTTCGGGATTAAAACCATCAATGGAACACCATAGAGTTTGGCTTCAGCTCTAAATCTAAACCACCTTCCCCCCAAACAACACTGGAGACATTCTGCATTTTGATTCAGATGCATCACTAAAGAGAAGGACTCAAGACATACAATTCAGAGTCAGACACCAACAAAGGGTTACACTCTGCTGGTTCACTTCAAGCCATCTCTAATTAAGACACACTTTAAAAAAATAACTGCTCTTAACTTAGCTTGTAACCTAAATGCCAATAAATGAGATGCTGCTGGCATTGTTACAGTATCTGCAGAGATACTATCAAGATATCTCATGAACTTGGCTGTGAAACCTCATAGTAGAACAACTCTCCATTTTAATCCATGTGTCCAGATTTCTGGAAGCCTTTAATTAACGTGCAGTGGAGCAAATTCAGGTAAGTGTCAATGGGTGTCCTTCCTGTTGAAGTTTCTGAGAGAACTTTAGCTGTGATGTAAATGGTGATGTCAGATGTGAGTGAGTCACAAGAGGTGTACATGAACTGGTGTAATTGCACAGACCTGGCATTCAGTAGGTGTGCAAAGTGAGTGTAATTTACACACCCAGGGGGAAGAATGGGAGAAATAAGGGACAGCAGGAAAGAGAACTAAAAGAGGGTGCAACTTACCACCACACCATTCACGGCACTCCTGGGGCCAAACACGGCCCTGGTGTAAGTGAGTACAACTTCCATTGATTACCAAAGCAATGCACATTACACAGAGTGCTACATCAGTGCAAGTAACACTACTTTGCAACTTTCATCTGATTTCTGATCAATTTCCATCCAATATGTAGCTTATACCACCACTGAGTCAGGCCCTAAATTTCCCTATTAAATTAAAAAGCAAGCAGGTTTATTGAATACATCCTATATGGTTTATTGCCTACCTGTAACAAGTTAAAAACCTGATAAGCCTGTACAATGCGGAGTCCCTCCTGAGACATCCCTCCTGACCTCCTAGAGGTGCAGACTTTCAGAAGAGATATAAAACTAAAGTCCAGACTTTGTGGTCATTAAAGATTCCCTTGGCAGCAGTCTGTTTTGATAAGACTAAGGGTGTTAATCCTGGAGCCTTGGCCAAATTCCAACACATTAACAAGCCACTAGATGTTAACAACTGAGCAAGTAAGGAGTCACTTAATAAACTAACAAACACTGAGCCTGATGTTGCTCCCCATGGGAAAACTGTCCAATGGGAGGAAGTCTGGGGCTGGTATTTGAGGGAACTAACTAAGAGAGTGAAAGTTAGGCCTCACGGTGACTTGAAATATGATCATGGATGCTTGCACCATGGAGCCTTTATCTGAGGATTGCAAAGACTTCTACATATGTTCATGAATTAATTTAGGCTCACAGCACCCTTGTTATCTAAGTGGTGGTGTTATTTAATTTCACAGCCTAGATCAGATTNATCATGGATGCTTGCACCATGGAGCCTTTATCTGAGGATTGCAAAGACTTCTACATATGTTAATGAATTAATTTAGGCTCACAGTACCCTTGTTATCTAAGTGGTGGTGTTATTTAATTTCACAGCCTAGATCAGATCCAGAAGTTGAAGAGGTTTCAGATCTAATGTTCCAACTTGTTTAGTAGAGGTGAATGCAAGTTGAGAACTAGGGATCAAAATGCAAACACTCCCAAAGACTGAGGAAGTTGGGATCCAGAGCTTTAATTCATGACCATTTCTACAGAACACTAGAGGCCCAGAACAGTAGAGATGGTTGAGAAGTGAAAGATCCCCTTCCCCCTCAAATAAAACTCATTGAAATTATTCTGGTTTTCACTGAAAAAACAAAAATGGTAAATGATGTTTTGTGTGCGTGAGAAATATCCATTTAATCAAAAAGTCATTTTTCTTCAGAAATAAAGTTCAGATGCAAAGTTGTCATCCAGTGGTTGTCTTAACCACTCATTGGAACATCCTGCAAAGGTTTACACACATACTTAACTTTATGCACTGTCAGCTGCTAAGAGCTACACGCCTAAGTACTTTTGAGGATCTGGGCCCTCATGTACATAAGTCCTTCCCGGAATAGGGCCTAAATTTGGAGGTTGGTTCTTAAGAATTAAAACTGCGCTGACAGAGATTGGCAAAACCAGAGCCCCCTGATCTGTGTTTTGCCATTTTCATCCAACCCGCACGGCCATTAGTAGGTAACAAGTTTAGTTGATGATGAACATTTTTATGACGGCCCGCCCACATTATTTTAGTGTCCACCTCATCCCAGTGATATCTTTTCACTGGGCCTTTGTGACATTTTCTTGTTGTCTATTATTATTTGTATGAGCCCGAACCAAACCCCAGACTCAGCCTCAAAACACAGGGCTAGGGCTTGACCCTGGAAGTGTTACACACTACTGTGAGATACTTAGCACTAGAACTGGTTGAAAATGGTCAAGTGGGATTTTTTTCCATTGAAAAAATGTCCTTTTTATTTTGAAAAGGGAAATTTTCATAATTTTCTAAAAATTCTTTTGTCTAAAAAAAATTGTGTTTTCCTTTTCCCTCTACTTTTTCTCCCCTCTTTTCAGTGGCACAGTATTAAAAAAGAGGGAAAGAAAGCTTGGGTCAATGAGGAACAATATTTAAAAACTGAAATCTGGCAGTTTTTTAAAATGTAAATTTTAAAAACTGGACATTTTCTCTAAGAATGTCCCTGGAAGTGTTTGGATGAATCTTTCCTTTTTGAAACCTGTGGAACAACAACAACAAAAAATCTGACTTTTTTTAAAAATTTAATGTGAAAAATCTTTCTCATATTCTGAACAGCTCCGCTGAATCCCCTCAGCACCAACCAGCTTCAGTGGGAGCTGCCACATTCCACAGACAAGCTCAGCAGCATGTTTCAGGATTGAACTCTCTGTCAGTAAGTTAGCCATTCCCTCTGGTTTTTTTATGTGGGTTTTCTGGTTTTAAAAATAGGATATTGTAAAATCACAAATATGGCAGAGGGGCTTGGGCAGCTGAGGGGCCAGTAACTCTAATAACATAGTTGTTGAAACTGACTAGTGTTTAAATTGGCAATGCCCTTTTAATCTTCGTATCTGCGACGTACGACCTTGCTTAATGAGCTTGCAGACCCTTAAGCACACAGGTAGCTATACTCATACAGTAGGTTGTATTGAAGTCAATGGAACCATTACTTATTATTAATTTATTATTCATTATTATTATTTGTATTACCATAGCACCGAGGCGTGCCACTCCTGGACCAGGACCCCATTGTGCTGGGTGCTGTACAAACACAGAACAAAAGAACAGTCCCTGCCCCCAAAAGCATCTAATCTAGATATAAGACAAGAGACAACAGGGGGAAACAGACAGTCAGGTCAGTACAAGGAGGAATACTGGTCAGCATGACAGACAGTGGGCTCAGCACACCAACTGCCTAACCATTGTCAACTCATGTGACTCAGTTTACTCATGTGTGTAAGGGTTTGTGAGACCAGAGCCTTGCTTTATTATTATTACTGCATTAAACTGCACGTAACCTATATATGAGTATGCTACACTGTTTGAGCGCCTCATTCTATCCCTCTCAGCAAAATCCATTGTAATCTTGATTAAATAAATTAAACCCAATGGGAGCAGTTACGGGTCCTTTGTTAGAAGGAAATAGAACGTGATTATTCCATAGGAAAACCATGGCTGGAATCCAAGCCTCCTATAAATCAGATTTTTTTTTCCTATGTGCATTTGTTTATTTAATAAATCCAGTGCTGATGAGAGGTGCTAGATTGATGGCTTTGGGGACCAGAGTCGTCTATTTATCCACAGAAATTACACAGCACAGGCAGCAGCACTGTAAACTATGCCCACACTACATAACCATGTCTTACCCTTGATCTGAAAGGACCACCTGAGAAGGTAGCTCAGTTTACTGGCCTTTATATTCTGAGTCTATCTGCTGGGACTGCCAGCATGGGAGGGTGTCAATTAATGCTTATTTTAACAGACAACATGGGCATACTGTAAAGAGGTTCATTTCGGAGCTGAAGCTTAATTATAAAGCTTCTTGGCCTTGAAATCTCACAAGTACAGGCTCTCTCATAAGATTACTTCTGGCATGACCAGAAATACAGCTCCTCTGTCATTTTTGGTTCTTCTTCTTCTGAGCCTGGCTTAGACTGGGAAGGGCTGAGGCTAATGGAAATTAAAAAAGAAAAACCAAAAGGGAGAAATTAACTGCAGTTTTTTTAAAACCTCAATCCTTAAGGTTTAGTCTTACCCAATCTGATTCATGCTTCTCTAACTGTTATTTCTTCCAAGATCTGACATGATCCCAAAGATGTCATTGGTTAATTAGACTATATCTACCACCACTGTCTGGCTTGATCTCATTTCATAACCATTGTAATTTTGGGCAATAGAAATGTTATGCAATTTTCTTCAAAAGATCAGAAACTTCACCTCTAAGAGCTAGGGTCCTAGCTTGACTTTGGATTCCCTCTTGCTCATATGTAGAACCTGATATATGAGGGCATAAGGATCTGACTTTTGATGTTCCGGGACCTTATTGTGCTCAGCATATTGGAATTGGAAAAAGCATAAAAATTGGAAAAGCTAAGACCCATCTGCTGTCCTCTAGAGCAGGCTGAAAATGCAAAAGACATTTTCATGAACATTTGTTCTAAATTCCTTTCTTTCAAAAATGTAATGATTGTGTTGTTGTTGTTGTTGTTGTTGTTAAAGTTCAAAAAAATTCAAACTAGCTCATAGATGGCTTAAAAACAGGCCCCAGAATTCATGAAAAGCGCATATCGCTGAATTTTAACCTTTGGTTGAAAAATATCATGGACAAATTGAATTTTGGACAACTTTGACTATCTCTACTGTGCCAAGGGAACAGAATTGTGGAAGTCTCTAGGAAAGCAGTGAAGGGACCCCCTGGGATGGAGGGAAAGGAGGCTACAAAAAATATTTCAACATCCCTGCTGTAGAGCTGCCAACTGCCATCCCTGCAAACTACACACATGGCCAATTTGCCACATGGGTAAAGGGAGTAGGTGGAAAGAGCATGAGGACCCCCACCCTGCATAGCATGTTCCCCCGTACATGGTCTCAGAATCATTTTATGTAGAGGAATTAGTTAATGATACTTTAATTGTCCCTCTCACTCTCACCACCAGAGGAAGGAGCCACAGAGTGCAGCCAGCCATGGTGGAACCTAGAACAGCACAATGTATTTGCTACTACTATTTCAGAGGAGGAGCATGAGGGATAACCTTCCTGTACGTTGGCCTGAGACTCCTCAGGGTTATTATTACATGTTCACGTGGATCTTCAATTTACACAGTAAATGCAGGGCTAACCAAGGCCCCACTCAAGGGGTTTTGAACCTGAGCCTTTGAGAAGTTAGCAGCCTCTTCCACTTGAGCTGAAGGGCTAATGCTCATCAGTGAGAAGCAGAAGAAGAGTCATAAACAGCGTTTGAGTTGTGCCAGGATGCTCTGGAACACCATTCCAGCACTTTTGGGGGGAGCCAGAATGGTGTCCAATACATCTGATCATTGTAAAGGAAATCAATTATTATTTGTACTAAAAATATTGGCCTTTTCAGAGTCCTGCATTACGCCCAGGGTTCCGAGACTTCTTTTTTTTGGACTCGCGCACTGGTCATAATCCACTTCTGCTCTAGCAGGAGAAAGACATTCACTCTCCTAATATGGATTACACCCACGTGGAATTTCTGTCAGCCTCAAGGAGGCTGCTTTGAAAACAGTGCCCCAAGTGCCACGCAGGTTATGAGGTAAATGCTCCCTATATGTGCCTTTTCAGGAAACATGGAGACCTCATTGATCTCAGATTTCCAAGCATGCATCAGTTTCCAACATCCAATGCTCTTTGTACCAAGGCATATGAGGATCTAGCTATCTAGAGCTCCATTGATAATCCTGTTGTGCATGGTATCTGTGGAATCTTGTTATTAGAATGGCAAAATCATAGTTGCTACAGTGTCCCCATCTTAATGTTCTTCTTTATTGGATCTGTCAGTAGCATCTTCCATTTTAATATTTGATAAATATAAAGAGACAAGAATGCTTTAAAATACTGTCTCTACTGCTCGCGAACAAAACCTGTGCATCCTCCTCAAATTAATATCATGCCCCCCAACAATCCCCCAAAAGAGAAATCAATTTTAAAAGACAGCAAATCTATGTTTATTATTATTATTATACCCTCAGGAGTGAAAAGTTGAGGAATTGTTAATAATCATTTGGCTCGAAAGACAATGTTTGGGATGGTTTTGTACCAATGCTGCAGCTTTAATTTTCATCTGTTCTAACATTTTTATCATTAAAACTGCATGAATATCTTTTTTAAAAAGCCGTAATACCTCCTCTCTGCTAGGCAGAATTTCCTGTGTTGGAGATTTCTGCATTGTCTGACCCCATTTCAGTCAATTTTCCATATCCTGCCTGTCTCCTATCCACTGAGGGAACACACTGATGCTGTGTTTATGCTAATTTTATGCTCTCTGAGTTGTGTCTGTTATTCAAAGCAGTTATTGCCAGTAATCTTATTTCTGCTGGAGCCCCCAGGGCAGACTAGGCCTCAAAATCGGGCCTGCAGACGGAGTCAGAGCCATCATAGCCTGCTGGTAAATGGCAGTTCTTTCCCGCAGAATCTGATATCAGTTACTTCACAAACACAGTAATAAAATGAAACAAATCAGATTTTCAAGTAAATAAACCAGACTTCAATGGCAGCGACAATGGTCAGGACAACAGGATTTTAATAAGTGATACTGTACACGGGGAAAATATAAACATGCCGCATCTCCTTCCCCCGCACCACCAAAAACAGCTGCCTTAACTCCCATTAAGAAACAAACAAAAAACCTACCCCTGGATCTCATCAGATCTGCTCTCCAGTTTAAATTACAAGAGCATTCACTGATGGTATGTATGGAAATTCCATTGAAATGGTATTCCCAATGGACCAGGTAGCTGTGACATTGCACAGAGCGTGCAAAGTGATGGTTATTGTTGTTTTTCTCCCTTACCATATCTACAGAAAATCACAAGAGAATTTGTGCACTGAGGCACTGGTTGATGGTTTCCAGTAAGAGGAAGAAGTTGATGGTCACATGAAGATCCTTTGTGTCACCAGGTCACTGACCTAGTATTTAGAAGAGCTGGGTTCCATTCATGGCTTTACCATGGTCTTTCTGTGTGATCTTGGGCAAGTCATTTAGGATCAGGTTCTCAAGCATTCGTCACTCATAAAGGAGCTTATAATTTCAAAAGACCTCATCTCCTATCTAGGCACCTACGAAAATGCCAGACACACAAAAGCAGAGATGGTCGGGAAACATATTTTGTTCTAGCAGAAAAAAAATAGTCAAAGTGAGAGTCTTCATTTTTGCAGTTTTTCTTCAAAAATGTTCAAGGTTTTGCCAAAAAACTAATAACGGAACAGATTTGGGTTTTGGCCCGAATTCTTCAGTTTTCAGTTGCAAAAAACTCCCCCCAAATTGTCCAAAAAAATGACAAGATGATCTGATGGTTCTTTCTGGCCTTGAAGACTATGAAACATTTCCCATGGAAATTTTTGGTTTGCCCAAAATGCCCCTTTTCCTTTTAAATCAAAAACGTGTTTCAAATGAAAAATGTCCATTAGCTGTATTCAAATGTGTTCAGTGAATTGTGACACGTATGGCCAGGTTTTCAATGTACTGGACTATTTGAAAAACCTGGGCATTTATTTTGGTGCCTAAGTGGAAGCTGAGGTCTTCTGAAAATTCAAGTCTTATTCCCATTTCGGGTGGGGAACTGAGGCACAGAAAGACCGCTAACACTTCCTTTCTCTTGCCTCTTGTCTGTCTTGTCTAGTTAATTATACACTCTCCAGGGCAGGGACTGTTTCCTACTACCTGTATGTATAGCACCTAAAACAATGGAGCTCTGATCTTGACCAGTAGCTTCTTCAAGTTTCTCCTTAAGATTTGCTTCTGATGTGAAGTCTGCAAACTCTAGCCTTTCTCCTGGAGTAACGGCATCCTAAGAGAAATTCTGTGAGAAACCACAAGATGCTCTGATTTCCAGCTAAATCACCCACATGATCTTATTGGTATAGCCTTTGTTCTCCTTTCTTCCCACTCTCCAGTGCTTGTCACCATCTCTTGTCATGTCTCGACTAAACATCAAATCCAGACAACTGAAGTCAGTGGGAGTCTTTGCATCAACTTCATTTGGCTTTGGATCGGGTCCTTACATTTAAATTGGGGCCGAGGTACTCAGATGATTCTACCTTCAATCACACCAGTGTAATTGAAATCAGTAGAGTTACTCTGAATTTACACCAATGTAACCGAGTGCAGAATTTTCCATAAAGCATCATAGACACGTCTGCTCTGGTTTTACCTCAAATTCTTGGCTTTTACTGTTCCCTTGCAGTCTGGTTTTAGACCTCGGTATGGTGCAAGAGAGCACTGATCTGATTGGTGGATTATCTTCTTTCCAGGGCCGTTGCGCCCCCCAACCCCACACATTGGTTCATTGAGGGGCAAATCCCAATGAACCTTTATAGACCCCAGTAGCCAGGCTGCCCAGGGGCCAGCCGTGCCCAGGGGCTGCTCCCCAGACTAGGTTCTCCCCTCCCTTCCCCCTGAACTCCCCTGGAGGGTGCACAGCCCCCCCACGAACCCTCCCCACCCCGGCGGTCCCAGCCCCGAGTCCACTCACTGGCTTTGCCGGGCTTGGGCCGCTGCAGCAGTTCGGCAGGGAGGAGCCGCCTTCCGGAGGCACCAGAGAGCCAGAGCATTGGCTTGCGGTGGTGGCGAGCCCCAGCCATGGAGGAGCCGGCGCTGCGCAGAGGGGCAGCAGCCCTGAAAAAGCAGTGGCGCGGCTAGTGGGGAGCAGCCGCACCCCCCCGCCCCTCCTGCCCAGGCTGCGGCCAGGCACCCCCCCCCCCGGGGGCTCCTACAGGCTGCAGCGGATGCAGGCCCCCCATGCGCCCCCCCGGCTGCCCCCTCGCCGTGCTCAGGCTCTGCGGCTCCCGGGAGGGGCAGCAGCGGCTCACACGCCTGGGAGCCGCAGAACCCGAGCGCGGTGAGGGGTAAGCCAGGGGGGGCGCCGGGCCGCAGCCTGGGCAGGAGGGGCGGGGGGCGCTGCTTCTCCCCGCTAGCGGTGCTACCGCCTTTGCAGGGCTGCTGCCCCCCTGTGCCGCGCCGGCTCCTCCATGGCTGGGGCTCGCCGCCGCCACAAGCCGACACCTGGCTCTCCGATGCCTCCTGAAGGCGGATCCTCCCTGCCGAGCCAGGGCACTGCTTTTTTAGGGTTACCATATTTCAACAATCAAAAAAGAGGACGGGGGGGGAGGAGAGCCCCACCCACATCCACTCCCTCCCACTTCCCGGCCCCCTCAGAATGCCCACCCCCCCCCGCTCCTTGTCCCCTGAGTGCCCCCTCCTGGGACCCCTGCCCCTACATGTCCCCCAGGACCCCACCCTCTGCTTCTTGTCCCCTGACTGCCCCCTCCTGAGACCCCCCCAACCTATCTGCCCCCCTAGGAACCTACCCTCTAACTGTCCCCTGGCTGCCCTAACCCTTATCCACACCCCCGCCCCCAGACAGACCCCCTGGGACTCCCACGCCCCCATCCAAACACTCCCCGTCCCCTGAGAAACCCCCACAGAACTGCCAAACCATCCAACTCTCCCCCTGGTCCCTGTACCCTGACTGCTCAGATCCCTTTCCACACCCCCACCCCCTGACAGCCCCCCCAAACTCCTGATCCATCCAACCCTTCCCCTACCCCCTGACAGCCCCCCC
>QXTE01000067.1:7232243-7322869 GCA_003942145.1 Platysternon megacephalum
CCCAACCCATCCAACCCTCCCCCCGCCCCCTGACAGCCCCCCGGACTCCCCTTACCACCCGGCCGCTCCAGCCGCTGGCTCCACGTGGACCCCAAAACAAACAGGCTGCGGAACCCACAGCCCCTCCCCCGCAGCGTGCTGGCGACGCGACGCTGAGGCAAGGGGGGGGGGGAAGCGGGGGAGGGACTCTGCCTGCTGGAGGCCAATGGGAGCGGCTAAATCAGGCCAGGCGCCCAATCAGCTGCGCAGCACTCTGTGTGAGGGGAAGGGAGGGGAGGGAGGAAAAATCTCAGACGCCCCCAACCACTTGGCGCCCTAGGCGACCACCTAGTTCGCCTAGTGGTTGCACCAGCCCTGCTTCTTTCAGTGATGGTTCAAAGACCTGGGGTAAAATCCTGGCCTTAGTATAGTTGATGGAAGTTTTCCCACTGGCTTCAGTAGGGCCAGGATTTCACTCCTGCTCTCCAAGCTGATTCTTTTGGTTATCAGCTGTTTTGATACCATGAGGTATTGCTGACAAGATTGAGGATCTAGGCAGGGAGATCATACTTCAATGGCTCCATTCTTTTCTCATATGGTGATTGCTCAACTGTCCTGAGGGCTCTGCTGTAAGGGCACCTCAAGTTTCCTCTCTTCAATATGACTATGAAGCCAACAGGGTAGATAACAAGATGGTTTGAGCTGCCGTGCCATCCATAAGATCACAACATGCAGCTCTACATTGTTCTTTCATCAGACCCTGTACAGGGGTGAAAGTAGGCTGGTACAGGCTGGTACGGCGTAGTGGTAAGAAGCCCTTACCGGCCCATATGCAGCCGACGTTAAAGCGCTGCCACGGCAAAGGACCCTACTTAAAGCGCTGCCACAGCGCTGCCACAGCAGCGCTTTAACGTCATTGCCCCTTTTGTCCCCCCCGGGCCACTGATGGGGGGGCAAAAGGGGCAGCTGCCCCAGGGCCGGCATTTTAAAAGGGCCCAGGGCTCCTGGCCGCCTCTACTGCAGCAGTGGCCGGAGCCCCGGGCCCTTTTAAATGACTGCCGGAGCCCCGGGCGGCGCAGGTCACTCAGCACGGATGGGCTGGCTGGGGGAGGCTGAGCCCCAGTCCATCCCTTCCACCCGAGGCCCCAGCCCTTCCGGGGGCCTGGAGTTTAATATTACTTTCACCCCTGACCCTGTCACAGGGAGAACCAGGCCCTTTGAGGCCCCCGGCTGGAGGCCTCACGGTCCTACCATATTCCACCCCAGAAAAGGAGCAGTGAAGGTAGGTCCTCCACGCCTGCCTAGAAAGGCTTCAGGGAAGCAGCCAATCAGAGCCCGGCAGGCTCAATTAAAAGGAGCTGCAGGACCTGAGCAGACCTGTTGCTGGTGGGGACCAGAGGAGCAAGGAAGATGCTCCTTGCTGGAGCTCAAGGGAGACCCAGAAGATGGCGTTTTGGGGACATTGGCATTTTGTGAGGAAGAACTTCAGCCCTGAGGCAAGGGTGAAGAGGAAGGGGCTACATGGAAAATGACCCAGAGAATAGCAGTAGCAATTATTAAAGGAAGAAGCACCTGACTCCTATATGTAGGGTCTCTGGGTTGGGACCCAGAGTAGTGGGTGAGGCCGGGTCCCCCCACCAGCCACTGGCGGGATGGCCTAAGCCCCGAGAAGGGGATAAGTCTTGTTTAGAGGCCTAAATGAAGGGCAGGACTTAAAGGGACACTAGAGAACTGCTAAAGGCAAAGGGTCTCCAGGGAGGAAGTCCTGAGGGAACTGCTCTATAACAGTGTAGGGACAGTCTTAAAGCTAGCCCAGAAGGGGCTGAGAACTGGCCCAGACACAGAGCTGCAGACACCAACACAAGCAGAGTGATAGTCCTTGTTGGACCTTTGTTGAATGGGTTTCTTCATGCGTGTGACTTAGCCAGAGGGCTGAGTCACTGAAGACCCACCTGACAAGGGCAACAGCCAACAGAGGGTGCCATCAAAAGGAAAGACCCCAGGTGACAGGGAGGTGCTCATGAGAGGTGAGTGGCGTCCATCACAGGCGCCAACAGTGTAACCTCTCAGCCTACTCAATATGTAGCCAAGACCGGGGCTTGGATGGGAGCTAGTGATGGCTGAAGTAGAATCATAATTAGGCAGTGGTGGTGGTGCATGGCTGATGGGACAGCCCACAAGAGACAGCAGCGCTATGTTCTGTCTCTGTGTGGAGCTATGCCTTCCTTCTCTCATAAAACCCACATGCTAGGTCTCCTATATTCATCCTAAGCTGTTTTTGAATGGTCCAAATAACAGCAGCACCCATCAGAGCTTCACCGGCGCTAGAAATGGTTGATTTTTTTTTTTAAACCAAAACCCGCACACACAAAAAGGTGGAAAATTTTACGGTCTTTCAACAAAACCTGGAAACTGAAAACAATAAGTATTTTTAATAAAATGTTTTGGGATTTCTTTAAAAAAAAACTTTGTTCCTCTCAGTTGTTGGTTAAAAATATGTATAGTTTCGGGGTGTTGAGCACCAAAATTATTTTAACTGAAAACCAAATTTGTTTCCAAGCAATGTTTTAAAAACAAACCAAAACCTCCCCCCAAAAAACAACCAAAAAACCCCCAACCAAGAAGAAAAAAACAAACCCCAAACCGAGCAACAACAAAAACAGTTTCTGGTACCAGGTTTTTATCAAAAAATTAAAATATTTGAGTAATATTTTTAAATGAAAAAATTCAGAATTTACTGTGGTAAAAAAAACCTGGTATTTTTCAATCCCTTTTAATAGAAATATCGGACATAGCATACAATGCCCCTGTAGTCCAATATCCCATGTTCCCCAATGGCTAGTACTAGAAGAAGATGTAAAATCCCACATAACAAGCATTTATGCAATGATATGCCTGCAGTAAAGTTTCTTCCTAATCCGTGTAGTCCTTTGGAAGCCACTGCCAACTGGAACAAGGTAGAGCAGTCTCCAGACCAGAGGCTGGGCAAGTCCAGAGCTGGGCAGAGAGTTAGGGAGCTATTAGCTGCTCCCTAATGCCCTCTTCACAGCAGAGAAGATTGCCTGAGGTAACCAGAAATGAGCACAGTATTCAAGGAGAAGGCATGCTCTTCACCAATTTCCGACACACCCAGATATCTTTGCTATTTTCATTACCACTGTGCATGGAGCAGAGATTTCCACTGAGCTCCCTACAATGATGATTATCACTACAAAAGTATTTTTTCTCCTGCTGACAATAGCTCATCTTAATTAATTAGCCTCTTAGAGTTGGTAGGGCAACTCCCACCTTTTCGTGTTCTCTGTATGTATATATATCTCCTCACCATATGTTCCATTCTATGCATCTGATGAAGTGGGCTGTAGCCCACGAAAGCTTATGCTCAAATAAATTTGTTAGTCTCTAAGGTGCCACAAGTACTCCTGTTCTTTTTGCACGTTGTCGAGGTAATTCAGATTGGTCCTTCCATTATACATTATATGATCAACATTACATTCATTGAGTGCATTCTCCAATCAACTAGATTTCTTAGATCCCTCTGAAGTTTCTCACATTCTTCGCTAGACTGGACTAAACTAAGTAACTGTGTCATTTGCACATGTTGTCACCTTACTGCTTCAGATAATGAATAAATATATTCAATAATACCGATCCTAATGCTAATTCTTTGCAAAACCACTATGAACTTATTTCCTTGTGGGAAAACAATAGGCCATTTATTCTTCTTCCTTTTCTACTTCTCAGCCAGTTGCTGCTCCTTGACCACATTTTATCCTCACCTTATAGGCAACTGGAGTTATGTATTGAGGCAGCAAGCCCATGCCTGCAGAGCCTACACTGCTAGTTTTAGCAAGCCAGTTCAGGGATGCATATGTCTGCAACAACCACATCTCTGGATTGCAGCTTAGGCGCACCCTGAATGGAGGGAGAAGGGGACTGCAGGATCAGCCCCTTGCTCATGTGAATAGAACCAGGTGGCAACTTGGCAACCATTATATTATTTCCCATTTTTTGTCAAAAGTTTAACCTCCCCCCCGCCGCAAATCATTTAAAAAAATGATTCAAAAATGTTTTCAACAGGAGGTGAAATTTTCAAAAGGCCAGAGTGACTTAGGAGCCTAACGACAGTATTTCAGAAATAAGATTTAATTTTTAAGAACCTGACCTATATTACTGATAACCCCATGGACTTGGTCGGTCCGGCTCCCACTGAAATCAGTGACAAAACTCCCATTGTCTGTGATAGGAGCAGAATCAGGCCCCTTAGCTTTATTGAGCCTGATTCTTATTTACACTAAGGCCCTTTACACTACTCTGGCAGTGAAAAGGAGTCTTAATGTGTGTGTAAATGTAATTTACACTTTAAAAGGGGTGTTGGTTTACATGAGCATCTGGACCGTTGTATGCACATTTATTTTAAAACTCTAATTTATTTTACAGCATTTATGACATAGAATTTGAAAAAGAAACATGAATTTTTGGCTCATATTTACTTTTATAAAACTTTTTAAAAAATAGTATGTCCTACATTTTAGTCTTATACCATTTGACAATGCTGTATAGTAGGTTGTGTCCATTAACAGAAAACTAGCCTGTCATATTAAAGAAAAGTTGTTGAGTTTTTTATCTCCAAATCCAAGGAAGTAAAGAAGAAGCTATCTACTTTTTCACATATTAATGTAATACATTTGGGGGGGTAGACAGTTCAGCTGAGACCTTGCATTGCGTCCTCCAGCTAGCAAACTACAATTCCCAGAAGTTTGTGAATCTGCTAACATTCAAAGCTAATACACCCCAGCACAAAGGCTTCTGGGAAATGCAGTTTGTTTCAGTGGCTGACTGAAAGGGGGTGCAAAAGGCAGACAACCTGTATACCGAATGGCGTTACTTTGTGGGTGGGGATGCAGCCAGGTCATGATGAAATCTCTAGCAAAGATCTGCGGGAGAAGAGCATCTACTGGTGCGGGTTGTGTGTGCAGATGAGGCGTATGATATACATTTTGTATCTAAGCAGAATCCTATCAGTATATATATATATGTAACCCTTCTGCCAGGTAAAGCCAGCAGCAAGGGCCGGGTTCAGTATCTAGGGGTTCCTTTTCAACAATACAACACAAAACTGGCTCGAGCCCCCACCTAGTGACCTGGGACAATTACACACCCCGTGGGCGCCTCTAAGAGGCAATACTTCCCCTCTTGCAAGCACCGAGTGTGAGTGTAGCAAAAACTTTTAATAAAAGAATTAACTCAGCACTAATTTGGGAAAACATCGCAACTAGGGTTCATAAACACAAACCACGAGCAAAAGACCCACCCCCAAATAGGTTGGGCAGTGTCCTTTTCCCCTCAGGGTCTTAAGTCCAGCAACCCCAAAATCCCTTTAACGTGCCCGTCCCTTCTCTGCACCCCACTCACAGTTGCTGTCCTTGGCCAGTGCAGCCCCAGAGTTCAGAGGTTCATCCGCAGAGTTCACCTCCCACCCTGTGTGGAAGGCGGGCGGGGGGGGTAAGGAGGCACCTCACACGCTGCACTGCTCGGGCACTCGCTCGTCACCCCAATGGGTGATTGCCACGCCTCTGCGGGGCTCTGCTCTGGCCCGCTCCACCAGCTTCCCTGCTGGCCACTTGCCACGCCTCTCCGCCAGCCATCCTGCTGGTCGCGCCTCTCCGCCAGCTGCCCACTCGCCAAGATGTCTTCAGACCCCCCCACACACACACTTAACACAGCTGTCAGTGATTTCAGCTATTAGTGGGGGAGCCCCACTGCTGGTGCACACTGGGCAGTCTCTTGCAATAGAAAGCAACAAAGAGTCCCGTGGCACCTTATAGACTAGGTCCTGTGGCACCTATAGATGTATTGGAGCATAAGCTTTCGTGGGTGAATACCCACTTCGTCAGACGCATGCGAAAGCTTATGCTCCAATACATCTGTTAGTCTATAAGCTGCCACAGGACTCTTTGTTGCTTTTTACAGATCCAGGCTAACATGGCTACCCCTCTGATTCTTGCAATAGAGACACTGTCCCAAAGTAGGTCTAATACTTAGACCTAGGTATCTGTGATTTCAGCTCTGCAGCATGTATTATCCCCATTTTACAGATGAAGAGAGGGACACACACAGGATAAAAAATTTCAGAAGTGCCTAAGGCCGGGTCTACACTTAAAACATGTATTGAGAGTTCTGTTGGTTAGGGGATGTGATTTATTTCATCAGCATAGCTATGTTGTATAAGCCCTAATGTAGATGCAGTTATACTGTTTAAAAAAAAAAATCCTTTTGCTGGTATAGCTTATTTTGGTCAGGAAACCGGTGTAGGCTGGGTCTGCATTCAGAGAGATTGCAAGTATAACTATAATAGCAAACCTCTTCTAGTGTAGACAAGGCCTAAATCACTTTAAAGCCTCAGTCCCCAAAGTGATTTGTCGCTAGATTTGCACAGATATTTAGGCACCTGAAGATGAATATAAGTGGCTAGAGGGATTTTCAAAAGCATCTAACTACCACTGAAATCATGGGATTTTCAAAATTGCCTATCTGTCTGGTTAGGTGCCTAAACACCTTTAAAAATCTGGCCAGTGGCCCCTGTCCTGAAGAGTTTACAATCAATGGGAAGAGCACAGGAAGCACCTCAGAGCAGGTTCCTGGCAGGGCCGGCTCCAGCTTTTTTGCCGCCCCAAGCGGTGAAGAGGAAAAAAAAAGAAAAGATAAAGCCGTGATCGGCGGCACTTCGGCGGCTGCTCTACCGCGCCGCTTCATTCTTCGGCGACAATTCGGCAGCAGGTCCTTCCCTCCAAGAGGGACTGAGGGACCCGCTGCAGAATTGCCGCCGAAGACCCAGAGGTGCCGGCCCTTTCCATTGGCCGCCCCAAGCACCTGCTTCCTGCGCTGGTGCCTGGAGCCGGCCCTGGTTCCTGGGGTCTGTTTCTTCTTTCACTTACACCAGTGTTACTTTGATAAAGCCTTTATTACTTCAGTGGAGTTACTCCTGATTTCTGCTGGTGCAAGGGGAGAATCGGGCAGCTTCTCGTTGGCCATATACAAAGAGCCATTGCCAAGTGATTGTGCTACAAAAATACTAATGAGAGATGGGCCTAAGCAAACCTCTGGGATATCGTCACACCTGATTTTGGAAAATTGGTTTCTCACAGCAAGACAGGCAGATGTCCTAACCATTAGTTAGAGCATGGTGCCTCCCTGAAGGAAAATGGGGATCTAGGGTGGGATTTTTCAAAAGCACCAGAGTGGCCTAGGAGCACAAGTCCCAGGAATAGGTGATCTAGGCATTTATGAAAATCCCATCCCTATTTCTTTCAAATCAGAAAATTAACCCTATCATCGGCCTCTTTGCCCATTACTACACAGTACTTTGTTACATTAACATACAGATGCTAGTTTATTTTAATAGGACCTGTTAAGATATACCCACTACAATTTATTCTCTTGTGTTTTATCTCAGTGGCACAAAAGCAGGCTTTTGCAGGAATCACGGTGATCCCTCATGAGAGGGAGGACAACAATCTACATAACTCAGCAACAGAATAGGTAGCTTTGACACTTTCTAAAGATGAGGTTGATTTCCTAAGTCTTAATATGAATTCCACATCCCATACACATCGAGTAAGAGCAGTCCATCTTCCAGAGTGTTTTTCTCTTCCTTGCATTGTGCATGTTACGTTGTTACCTGAAGCTTCCCCATGACCACACAATCAGGATAAATGGGTTGGGTTGTTTTTCCATTGCAAATATCATGAAGGGAAGAGAAATTCAGCCTCACCTATTTCCCTGCATTCTCCAATGTGCAGTCTAGATATGTATTCTTGGGTTATCTACGCCTCTGAGAAATAAAGTTCTCTCCACCCGATGTCCATCAGCAGGGATTGCTGCGTGCTTCCTATGAAAACGAATACGAATGATAACAGCCAGCCAGTGTTCAACTGCTCTTTATAATCAAATACCTGGGGACACTCATTCAACAACTGAAAAATACGCAGAACAAAAGAGAAAACCAGTCTGACTTCATACCTTGTTTGTTTGTTTGTTTGTTTGTTTGTTTGTTTAAGATACAAAGCACTCATTTTAAGAGTGCCAGGAATTTCTTTTCACTAAACTTAATGAAGATTGATTCCCCTTCCTTCCCCCTCCCCCAAAAATTGTTAATTATTTGTCCTAATCTGGATGCTGTTTAGAGGGTTTTCAAATATTTTTCTTTTAATTTTGCTGGAGGTGCAAAGTTCCAGGTGGCTCAGATTAATGGCTCGCTGCAAACAAGGTTAATCACCTGCTTTACTGTAACGAAGCAGAAATATGTATGTATAGACAAATACACACCCCATAGATACCTTTGCATATATACACACACTTTATTTTTATATATATACACACAGAGAGTATATATACACACATATACTATCTGAAATCCCAAATACTGTGTTCAAACATCTCTCCCTCACATATAGGCTTGGGAAGAATTTAGTGCTAAATAAATGCTGCCTCAAACCAGGCAAGATAAAACATAAATCATTGCATTAAAAACCTCTAACAAGTCTATCTGCTTTTTGAAATGACTGGGAGATGAAAGAGAGGAGTCTCATTTAAGAAGGCCCAGCGGAACAGTTCTGCATTTATATAGCTGTTATCAAAAGCAATTCATTTGGAGATCAAATAGACTGACAGATAGGACAAGCTGGGGATCACTGCTGCCTTCAGGCAGCCAAAAGCTAGGATGGTTTCCCAGTACCATCACTAATATTGGGTCTAGTCAATGCTCATGTCTCTTACAGCTTGCAGTGACTGCCAGCTGAATGTTAATGTATGCTTCTTTAGACTCTTATTCAGTGCCGATTTGCAGCTGAGGGAGTAAATACTGTGCGTTCCTCGGTCAGCTTTTTTGAAGGTATCTCTTCCTTTGTGTGTATCTGATTAGTATTTACTTTTTTTTTTTTTAATGGTAACAGCACTGACAACAGAAGACAATGGATCCTTTCCAGTGTACTGTGAGCAATGTGCTATTCTACTGAGATTAATAGCACCCAGTTTGTCCAGGTGTTAAAGATGCACTAGTGTGTATTTACAGTAAGACTCTAACACTGTTTGTTCACTCTAAAATAGGAGACGAATGCAATATATTGTAACACATCCATGGCTGCCTAAGCCTTCACAGCTGCATGCTCAGAATTCCACACCCTAAGAGGGACCAAGGTCCTTCTTTCTCCAAAATCACAGCCCCTCTTCTCCCCACGACTGCTTGAGCAAAAGAAAATTTTCTTTTGGCTCTTAGCAGTATAGGACCCAGGACACACTGCTTAGCAGTTCTGATTCCATCCAGCAGAGGGCAGTGGGACACATTCATGCTAGTCCAGTTCCAGGTGATTGAGCCCACCAAGGGAGTTGGTATCCACTTGTCTCTCTTCTGTTGTTGGTTCAGGAGGAAAAATGCTCCCCAGATGAATAAGAAAAGAGATCGAACCAGAGGTTGTGGCAGATAGAAATGGGGTGCTTTCAAATTGTGGGGGAGACAGAGGAACTCTCTCAGGTAAACAATTTTAATTCCTTTGTTTTGTTTGTTATGCTATTTTTTAAGCTATTCATGGTCAAGTGAGGGCATCACAATGCAGGGTGCTGGAGGCATAATCAGTGGTGGACCACTAGGTGAAAAATGGGGAGCTGCAAGAGGGGAGCAGAGGTCCAACAGGAAGAGGGAGGCTGCGCCAGGAGGAAGGGGTGAGTGGAGGTTGCAGGTGGGAGGAGATGATGGAACATCATGATGAGTAGAAATGGCAGAGGATAGGGTGTGTGAGAGAGAGCAGTGGGTGATAAAAATGAGAAGGCACCAGGAGCAGAATTATGTAGAGCCTGGAAGGTAAGGAAGACTTAGGCCCTGACTCAGTAAAGCACTTAGGTCAGGTCCTTAAAGGTATTTAGGTGCACCTAACTCTCAATGATTGCAAGAGGAGTTAGGGGCCTAAAAACCTTTGAGGACCTGGGCCTTCAGCTTCAAATAACTTAGAGTCTTATAGCACCATCCCTTTACTACATCTCTCTCTCTCCTGTTCTCTGCTTGGCCTAATTTTTTGTGGTGAAAACAAATTGGCCTGTAGATAATTTTGTGTACTTGCTGACCCAGGAAGGTTAGCAAATAGGTTAGAATAGCAAGGATACCCGGTTTTATCAATTGTCCTCCCAGTGCGTTCAGCTCTGTGGTGAAGAAATTCAGTGCCGCATGTGGACGTCAAACAAGACTGGATGAAATACTAATTATGGTAAGACTTTAAAAGAAAAAAGCTATCTGCCCACATGAGACTCCAAGCCTTCAAGCAAGTCTCCTGTGGAACAAAAGTAAGTTTTCAGATTTGAATAATTTCCCTGCAACACAGATAAATCCTCCCATTTCTATGTTCTCCCTCCATCACTCCCCCTGCCCCCCAGTTTTGCAAACAAGAAAAGAAACACTATGAGCCATTTCGCTGGATAACCATGCAAATGAAACAGAAGATTTAAACGTCTTAGCAAGGAGATCAGAGACACAGTTTGAAACAGCTCTAAGGGGCATTAGAGTTATTACAAGGTAATTGGGATGGGTGCATTATGTGGGTTGGTGACTTCATTACTAATATTCTGGGCCAGATCCTCACATGGTGTAAATTGGCATAGCTCCATGGGGAAGTTGGTCTGCTTTACAGCAGCTCAGGATCCATCCCTTTGTCCTTAATATGAATGTTGACAATGACTTTGCAGAACATTCTAATTTAGTTTATTTTTGTCCTTGTGTATATGAATCCAAATAGCATTTTGGAGTTAGGGATTAGGATGTGAATTATTTTTTTGTTAAAGGCACCACATCCATTTCTCTTGGGGATTTTGAGGTTGAATGTGATCACTTGCCCTAGAGACAAAAATAACAGGCCTTGACTGTATAATTTTGACATTGTCAGACCATTAATGAAATAGAAAATAAAGCTCCTGTATCTTATATCTATAACTTATTTATTGAACTCTTGCTGTTCAAAATCAACACATCCAGAGAGGCAAACAGCCATCACACAGTAAAAATAAATAAAAATCAATAGACAGCAATGTAATTACCAATTGAAAATTCATGAACGCACGTCACCACCTCATACAATACATTCAAGAGGCACATGGCACAGTCTATAACTATTCTCCCTTATCTTCACAACTGGCATTTACATCAAAGATTAAAGGACTGGCCTACACCAAAAGATAGAGACCTGGCTCTCTGTGTGTGTATGTTGTTTTGTTTTGTTTTTACCAGTAAGATCCAATAGCAGACAATAGAAAAACTATGAAAATGAAACATTTTGACTAAAAACTCCCAACAAGTTTCAAGTTTAAAAGTTTGAGGAAAGCAGACACTTTCTGCAAAATTATTCGTTTAGTCAACAACCCAATTTCCTGTAAAAAAAAAAAAGGTATTGACAATTTTCAACCAGCCTTAGTTACTAACTCAGTTGGAGACTAAATTCCAGAAATCAGCTAAGTTCCTCCTAGACATTTCTAGGAGATCACAGAAGATCCTGTTTGCAAGTTTCCTCAGTAATAATTTTGGGGTGGCAGGGAAGAAGGGGATTAAAAATAAAAATAAATCCAAAGCCTCCACCCTGCATGGGCACGTAGATGCTTTAGTTGTGGGATGAGTTTGTGGTTAAGTCACAGGGCTTAGACTCGGGATTCTTGGATTCTATTTCTGACTGTTCCACAACCTTCTTGTATGTCCTTGGGTAAGTCTCCTAACCTTGGTTTGCTTTTGATGCTTGGGGGGGTGTTGTGAGGCATAATTCATCAACAATTATGAAGCACTTTGAGATCCTTGGATGGAAGCACCTTAGAAGAGCAAGGCATTTTTGCCAGCACTGAGATGCTACAGTGGTTAACCCCAAGAGAATAGTAGCATTGGTTCAGAGCTCTATGGAAGGGGCAGGCAGCAGAGATCTGGCATGGGGACTGGGGCTTGGATCTCATCCATACAACACATTATTGTGCCATCGACATCACCTCATGGGGGTTGGGTGGAAAGAGTTTGAGAAGGGTCATGGGTAGGGAGGTATGGTTGGGGTGGACACTGAGTGTACCACTATGCAAGGCCACTGTCCAAATCCCACCCGGAGGGGAAACTAGCCAAGAATGGCACTACTTACTGCACACAGGTCATGGGGCTGTGGTGAAGCTGCTTCGTGGGCTGAAGGCCAG
Organism: Platysternon megacephalum; assembly: GCA_003942145.1. Lineage (NCBI taxonomy): Eukaryota > Metazoa > Chordata > Testudines > Platysternidae > Platysternon > Platysternon megacephalum. The sequence goes on from QXTE01000067.1 coordinate 7,244,430, forward strand.
GATTGCACCTCCCTAAGTTCCAGCTGGACTCCCCTGCACAAGGCCCACTGCAAGTGGAGGGACTTTCTGAATGGATTGTACGACTGTTCATATAACGGTCCAGTCTCCTGTGATAGTAGGGGACTGGACTCAGTGACCGAGGAGATCCCTTCCAGTCCTCTGTCCCTATGATTTGGCCTATACTATGACACAGAAGTGGAATCATATCACAGTGGAATGTCTTCTGGATTTTTTTTTTTTTTTTGTCTTCTTAATGCAACCCAGCCTCCCGTTCCCCATCCCAGGAAGAGGTTGTTCAAGACAGGGTAAGTCTGCCTTGTAGTTTTTTATGTAGTTTTGGAAGATGGGGCCTGAGGTCCCTCAGTGTGCTCTGCACTGTGTGTGCTCTGCACTGTGTATTCACCTCAGACCCGACTCACTCGAACAAACCAGCAGGGGCAAAGTTTTCTGCTGTAAGGAAACATAGAACAGGATTCCAGACCAGCAGCCTCCTCTCCACTTGCCTCATGCTCACCACTTCAGTGCTACAACTTCCTGCGGGGAGAGCAGAGGATATTTTCTGGAAGGAAGGATGTTCCCCCAACATGCATCAGTTCGTAGTTTACAACTTGCAGCTACCACGGCTGGTGCTGAGGGACAGGGGAGGTTGGGCTACATTAGCAATCAACATTCTTCAGTAAGCTCTTCTGGATTTGAGAGAGAGAGAGAGAGAGAGAGAGTGTGTGTGTGAGTGTGTGTGTGTGTGTGTGTGTGTGTGTGTATAATTCTTACATGCCAATTTCAGGCTGCAGCCGTAATGCATTTTGACTTATTTACATAGATTCTCTACGGCGTCCTCTGCAGGTATCACACTCATCACTTTCCAGTAAAATTATGTGGGTATAAAATTCATTAAAAAAACCAAACCCTGATGTCCCTTGAGTGCAAGTAGAAATCCTGCATTATGCAACCCAAGATCATATACCAATAAAGCTTGAGATGATGCATATTTGCCCCGTTGAACCAAATACAACAGCTGATGTCAAGGGAATTATGTATCTGATGCTCTTAAGGGACAGACTTGATCATCTGCTTGATTATTTTTTTTCATCTGAAACATACATGTGAGCTAAGATCAAGAGTATCATCGGCTTAATATCAGCTACATTCTTTAGTGGTGGTGGGAAGTTGATTCTGTTCTATTCAGGTTATTGAAATGTGCCCATCTCATTATGTGCTCTCTGAGAATCCTATATACATCAGCCTGGTAAAGCAAAGGAGCTATTTGATGAACTAATGTAGGCAGTCCCCTCCTCCCACAATTCGAACTACCAATCGTCCTGAACCACAATTGAACATTTTCAAAATAAAGTCAGGTCTAAATTGTACAAACACAGAACAAAATGATAGTCGCTGCCCCAAATTGCTTTTCATGTAAGTATAAAACAAGAGACAGATAGATACAGGCAGGAGGGGAATGCAAGGAAATTGGTCAGCATGGCAGGCAACCGCATGCTAGGCAATGAGAGGCGATAGGTAGGGTTGGGATAAGCTGTGTAAAGTCTTGAACATGAAGACAAGCAGATTATGTCTGATATGATAGAGAAGAGGGAGGCAAAGAGAAGGCCGACATGTTAAAAGCAATGGACTAGGAAAATGCTCTTTGCAGCAGCATTATGAGTGGGGCAAGAATGCATTTATCAAGCCCAGAGGAATGGATGTTGCAATAATGGAGATGATGAGTGTTTTAGCTAGTCCTTTTTAGCTAGTGCTTCCTTGTCACCTACGCATCGGAACTCTTGGTGCTTAGCCAAAACCAACCTGATACACCTCTACCTCGATATAACGCTACCCGATATAACACGAATTCAGATATAACGTGGTAAAGCAGTGCTCCGGGGCGGGGAGGGGCGGGCAGGGCTGCGCACTCCGGTGGATCAAAGCAAGTTCAATATAACGTGGTTTCACCTATAACGCGGTAAGATTTTTTGGCTCCCGGGGACAGCGTTATATCGAGGTAGAGGTGTACTAGGGGACATTTATCATGTTGTAAGTCAGGCGTAACTCCACTGAAGCCCACAGAGTTGCCAGTATAAAATCTGTGTAATTAACCTCAGAATCAGGTCTTTATCTTTTGCGGTCCAACCATCAGTAATTTCTTCCTTCTGTAGTTGGCCAGTCTGTAGTTTAAGGCTGAACATCCGCCTGTGCTCGGTCATTGCACCATTTAGTTCATTAAGGTGTTCCATCAGGGCATGTAAAAATGGACACCAGAACCCTTTCTCTTGGCCGTAAGGATGTATTCAAATCCAACACCAGTTCATAACCAGCCAGCGGCAGACACAATATGAAGCTGAGAGGGAGGTGGCCTAGTACAATGCTACTCACGCTTTTCATGGGGTGGAGTGTTTTTTAGAACAGAGATTCTGTCCAGGTCAACTCTTGTTCCAGCATATCAATCCCACTGCTGCCTCTTCCTAGTGGCAGCCGAAGTGTTGGCTGCATTCTTAACTACTATTATTATTACTCAGCTTGTAAGCTCTTTGGGGCAGGGACAATCATTTTCTTCTGTGCTTGTACGGGACCTGCTACAATGTGGTCCTGGTCCCTGACTGGGGCAAATAGTGGTAATTAAGGAGACAAAATAACCATAACTCCCTTTAAGGCAGCTGGAGTCACTGCCAGATCTCTAAGTGACTTGTCCCAGGTCACGTACTCTCTCTGTGCATCAGTTCCCCGCCTGAAAAAGGGGATGAGAATCCTTCCTTTGTCTGTCTTGTCTATCCAGAGCAGGGGCTGTCTCGCCCTGTGTGTGTATACAACCCCTAGTACAATGGGGCCCCAAATTTGGCAGAGGCCTTTAGGTGCCACTGTAATACAAATTCATAATAATAGCAGCACTAAGTATTTCACCGGCAAATCTTAGTAGCCGAAGGGGTGCTATGGGTGGGCAGACCCAGAGGACTCTAAGGCATGAGTGAAGAGGTTTTGCTACAGGTATATATTCCTAGTTTCAAGTTCACGCACCAATTGTGGATTTCTCTCCAAAAGTCTGGAAGGCCCGTGAAGTTATTTTATGCTTTGCTCTCTCAAAGTCAAGACTGTCCTGTCTAGAAATCCAAGGAGGCCTTTCTCAGTCTTTATACCAATAATTCTTTCATACAGCCAACGTTATTAGTCATAATGTGCAATCGGTTCTGTATTAGAATAGTAAAGAAGCCCACTGGCAGCGTGAAATGACTGATCTCCTGTGTGGAGGTATCTAGAGCTCTGAGTCCCAACAGCCCTGTAGCTTGAGGCATGGGAGAATTTAAGTTGGCGAGGCGGAGGAGGGAATAGTGATATTAGGGGAGCCGGCAATTCACATGATTTGAGAGCGCTTCAGCACAGAATATACCTTTTTAATCTTGGTGCTTTGAAAATGCAACAAACTTGGCTGCATAGGTTATTATTATTATTATTTATTTGTAGTAGCTCCCAGTGGCCCGGATCTTGGTAGAGGCCACATTGTGCTAGGCACTCAACCAGCACATTGTCAGAGATGGTCTCTGCTCAGAAGAGCTTACAGTCTAAAAAGAAACGCCACACAAGGGATGGAGAAAGGGAGTATCTTTCCCATTTTATTAATGGGGAACCGATGCACAGAGAGATGAAATGACTCACCCAAGGTGAGTTTGTGAGAGTGGAATTGAGCTGAGATCTTCTGAGTCCCCATCCAGGGCCTTAACTGCAAAAGCATCCTTCCTCACCTGGTATTTATTATTGATATAGCCTACCACGCTTTTTTGTGTGGAAGGCGTCTAGGACAGAGAACTTAGCTGAGCACAGGGACTCAGGAGAACTAGGTGCTTTTTGCTTATTCCTTTGCCACGGATTCCCTTTGGTGACCTTTGAGTTACTTAACTTTTCTGTGCCTCTGTTTCCTCCTCTGTTATTTGGGAATAACCATCCCGTGGGACGGGAATTCTGGAATTTCATTTTGGAAAACGTCAAAATAGCATTTCAGATCAACCTTTTCAAACCATTGCCACTGGTCCCCGAGGTGGGAAGCCAGGCAGCTCAGGGAGCTTAGGATGTGAGTGTGACAGTTCTCAGGGTACCCAGGACTGAGACTCAACTTGTTTTCTCCTGTCTCCAGCCCCCATCTCCCCCAGCCTGTCCGCCACTCAAGCCCTCTCCTCCAGGCTATCCCAGCCCTATCTTTGCCTTGCAGGATAACAATACGGGCACCCCAATCCCACTGAAGTGTTCCCTTGTGTTATCCAGGGGGGAGGGATAGCTCAGTGGTTTGAGCAGTGGCCTGCTAAACCCAGGGTTCTGAGTTCAATCCTTGAGGGGGCCATTTAGGGGGTCAGGGCAAAAATCTGTCTGGGAATTGGTCCTACTTTGAGCAGAAGGTTGGACTAGATGACCTCTTGACGTCCCTTCCAACCCTGATATTCTATGATCCAGCTACTCTCAGCAATCCCAGAACCTCTGATTCCCAGCAACAGAGTAGCTCTGTTTCCTAGTCTCACCTCACCTCATTGCTCCTGCATAATGCACAGCACTTGAGAGCACTCAGAATAAAATAAAGTTTATTAAGAAAGAGTGGAGATTCCACTAGAAACAAGAGAGGTTACAATATAAAACAAAATCATATAATGCGAACTCGGGGGCTACACTCATTAATAGTGACCTTTCCTAGCTAACAAGGTATACCGCTCCCAACCCCCCTCCCAAAAAGTTCAGTCTGTTGCAGAGCTGGCTGGCTTCTGGCTTCTCAGGAACCAGGATCCAAGCTTTCATGAAACACTCCTGCTCAAGTAGCTGTCTTCTCAGTGAATGGATGCAGAGTGTCTTTCTCCACCCTGTGATATACTGAATCAGCCTTGTCTTTATTCCCAGGCAGGGTCCTCCCCTCACAATCCCGTCACAATCCCGTCATTCCTTTTCACTTCCAAGTGGTTTTGAAGTTTATAGTTTGTCTTTGATGGTTTTCCATTGTCTTTTCTGGATTGGTACAAAGGTAGACCACTGAGCAGTACATTTTGTAATTGGCTAGCCAGAGAGGGGTGACAACGCCCTCCAGCTTGAATGGATCATCACTAAGACATGATTCCCCGGTGATTCATTTTGACTCCAAGACCACAAGGCATGATTTTCAATATAGTTACATTGTTCCTGAAATATTACACATACACACAGCTCACAGTGATGATGAGAGTCCTGATAAGTTACAAGCTCTCAGTAGAGAACGCCCATGCTACCCTTCATGGATAAATACCATGAAAGTGGTGTAATGAGTTTGTCAGGTCAGAGACAGGATTGGCTTTTAAAGAACAGTGAAGACTTTGCACCACTGTGTCACTCCAAGGTTCCTAGGGCTTCCATGCTGCCCAGGAATACGGAGCCTGGAAGCCCTGAGAGCCTGTCTCTGGGGAAGTCCACCTGGCGGGCTACCGAGGAGCTGAGAACAGTTTTCTGATAGAAAATCTAAATTCACAGAAACAGCAAGGTCGGAAAGGAGATCCTCCTTTTCTGAACACACGGGCCTTAACACTGCAGCTAAAGGATTATGCTGATAGTATAGCGCTTCTGACACACAGCTGAGCATTTCCGATTCCATCCAGTAGGGAGCAGCATTGCACACACCAATGCTTTGCAGTGATTATAATGCTATTTCAAATTAAATGTATCAGAATCATCTCTGGACCTGCTACTAAGCCCCACGATGGACATGCAGCTAGAAAGTCCCGATGGATAAGACGTAAATGGGAGTTGCCATTTAAGCTGCAGCTAATCATCATTGTTGGGTATGAAAACAAGAAGAAAGCACAAGGCAGAACAGAATGAAGTGTAGCATTCTTTCCCTGAAATGCACATCTTTTTCTCTGGGATTAAAACAGGGTTTGCATTTTAAATTTTCATTTACTAAACAGAAAAATATTTTACTAGGAGGCAATGGTATTAAGGAGAAATGATTCTTCGTTTGCCCTCAGGCCTGGCAAAGACAGGATTTGATTTGCTATGTTAGGCTGGAATCTGGATTGATACACAGAGATGAGAGGAGTGTTTAATAAAATTTACATTTCATTTTCTCACTTGACACCAGTCTCCTGTCACTCACCAAGAGGAGGAAATACGACAAATAACTTTTGTCAGCACCTAGGCATGAAGAGACAGCAGTGGGAGGGGGAGCAAGAGTTGGAGGCGGGGGGGTTAGTATAATTTTTATTGTATATTGTATATATGTGTCATCTTCACTGTAGTCTGAAATTGACAAAGTGCATGGTAGGAAAAGCACATTCATCCAATCACACACAATCCATTCATGGGGATGGACAAAATGACCTACTGGGAAATGAATCAGATAACCCAGGCCCCAATCCTTCCAGCATGTGCTGCAAAGCTGGCATGTAATCATTCATATGCTTAAAGTTAAGTACGTGCTTAAATGGGTTTGTGGATCAGAGCCCTAATGAACGGTGAAATTTATCATAGAATAAGATGCAGTATTGGACAAGCAATTCCAGTAATATGTAGTAATTTGCTTGGATGGGTGCATCAATAATGTGAACACTGTTCGGGTCTGGGCATGATTTTCTGAAGAGCTGACAACCCATTGACTTCAGCTGGAATTGTGAGGACTCGGCCCAGACTGTACTAAGGAGAGGTGCCCGAGAAAACTTCCACTACCGTGGGCCAGCATGTTGCTTTCACAACTTCCTTCAGCAAGCAACGCTCTGGGTTTGAAAAGGAAAGTGTTCGTGGGAAATCCACATTGCTTTGAAAAAAATTGGATTATTTTGACTAAAAAATTGCCCCTGCCCCAAAAATGTTTCAGGTTTCAAAACAGAAAACAAATATTTTCCATTTCGGTCCCCCCCATTTATTTGATTTTTTTGCTCCTTATTCTCCCAGTGACAAGATGAAAAAAGGAACGGGGGTGGGGGTGGGTGATAACAAACCACAAACTAAAAACCAGAAACATTTCATTTTCCAACACTGTTCAGCCTCTTTGTTTTGTTTTGGGAATATGTTTACACTGGCACTAAATATCCCTCATTCCACCTGAAGGGTACCTCTCCCCTGCGTGTGATAGTGTGATTGTAGCACAGGTAGGTATACTCGTGGTAGCGTTAACGGACTAGCAACCAGAGTACATACCGAGGCTCCCCTGAGGGCTTGACCGTGGGTAGCTAGCCCATGCTGAATCCCATGCCGGAGTCCAAAACCATCCGGAAGCCTGGGTACATACTCTGGTTGCTAGCCTATACTGCCGTGTCTACACTGCGATTGCTACCCACGCTATCTAGATTAAAACTCACGTGGGTAGGCCAACCCATGGTACAATCACCCCTTCACTTGCAGTGTAGACGTACCAGAAGTGTCACATCTCATTTAAGCCCCAATCCAGTGAGGAATTAGGGGTGTGCTCCATTTTACACCCAACGGAACTACCCAGGTGAGTCTTTGCAGGATCAGGGTTTTTGACTACAAGCCTGTCTCCGATTTGCCTGTAAAACGCCATGCATTCCTCTGGCACTGTAGAAATAACAATCATAACAAATAGTTTTATTTGTAACACGAAAAGGGCAATGAACGGGTTTATAATCTCACTGATGCTGTTGGGAGAAGGGGGAGTTGAAATTTTGTTTTAGGAACATGATTCTTTCAACCCAGACTGCAATTAATTTCACTACATCCCAGTTATCTCCACTCCCTAACCAGCCTTGTCATTTTAATTTTTCACAGGCTCTCTTTTTTTTTCTCTCCACGAGTCTGTGCCTGTATCTTGGTGAAGTCTCATCAACTCTGGCCCAAAGCCGTAGGCTAATTTGTCTGGAACACAGCTCCCTCTCCGGCTCAGAAGTCAGGGGAGAAGGGAAAACCCACTGCCACAAAAGAAAACTTGCTCACAGCAGCATCTAGGGATTCTCACAGGCCAGGCGTTGTGGGCTAAACTAACACACCAGTTCAGCTACCTTGTCGGTTGCAACTGTGTGAGCATTCAAGTGCTAGTGGCCACAGGGCTCCAGGTAGCTGCAGATACTTTTATTCTTCATGGGTGAGATCCTGGCCCCACTGAAGCCCATGGGCATTTTGCTATTGACTTCAATGGGGCCAGGATTTCAGCCCATGTCTTCCAACCCTGCTCAGAGCAGGCTGTGGTGCTTAAGGCTGGGATTGTCAAAGGAGTTAACTGCCCAACTCCCATTAAAATTCAACGGCAGGGGGTGTCTAGCTCTCTTAAGCTTAAATTTCCAAAAGAGCTTAAAACCCTGCTGGCACCTTGTCTACACTAGGGCTGCAAGAGAGGGAAAGTCCTAGTAGAGAGAAGGCCATAGGCTCTGCTAACAGAATTCCCTGCAGTTGGGCTAGGGGCCTTAGCTACTTGAACCTCACTTCAGAATCTTCCTTCAACTTGACCCATCCCCCCCAGACCCAACACCCCAACTTGTGCAACACAGTCACCTCCCAGCTCTCTTCTCTGGTCAGGCTGGCTTTTGTTTTCCTACTCTAAGGACAACTTTACTCCTCCCCACTTCTCTCTCCCTCTGCCCACATCTTCCTCCTTCCCAGGCTTCATGGGTGGACTGGTTTCTCCTCAGCGCTTTGGTCTTGCCTCCTCCGACTCACTCCTGCATCTTCTGCAATTTGGCATCTGTCCTCTCCGCTCCACCAAGACTGCCCTCCCAGAAGTCTCTAATGATGTTTCCTCTTCCTTCCAAGCCTAAGGTTCTCCCTCTAGTCTCATTCTCCATGATGCCTTTGACACCATGGCTGGTGCTTTTCTTGAGACTCCCTTTTCTTTTGGCTGCTGTGACTTTGTGTTTTCCTGGTTCTCTTTCTCCCTTGCTAACCATTCTTTCAGCGTTCCCTTTGGTGGAACCTCTTCCTTCCCACCTCCCTTCTCTGTTGATGCTCCCAATGCGTCTGTCCTTGTTCCCTGCATTTCCCCCCTGTACACTCACTCACACCAAAAATTAATGGGGCAAAAGGCAAGCGCAGAAAGTGGATCTATTTGCACAGAATTCAATGGGACTTTTATTTATGTGCATGGTGTGAAGATAACACGATGAAGGGCATATCATAAATGCAGATACCACAGATAGTGAGTCAGTGAGAGGAAGCATGATCTTATCCCATCTATGCTAGGTACTTATATGGCCCCCATCACCATCGTATCTGAGCAAATCAGATTGTAATAAATGTATCCTCACAACACCCCCATGGAAGCAGGGCTATTATCCCTGTTTTACAGCTGGGGAACTGAGGCACAGAGAGACTATGTGACTTGCACAAGGTCACACACAGGAAGTCTGGGGCAGAGCAGGAATTCCACCTGGATCTCCCACAACCCAGGCTAGCACTTTAACCATTGGACCATTCTTCCTCCTTGAGTTAAGACCCTGGGCTAGGACTCAAGATATTTGGGTTCAATTCCAAGCTCTGCCACAGACTTCCTGTGTGGCTTTGGATACGTCTATTGATCTCTCAGTTCTTTCCTTGTAAAGCTGGGATGATAGTGCTTCCTTTGTCTATTAAAGGTCTTCAGAGCAGGGACTATGTCTGTGCAATGCCTAGCAAAATAGGGTCCCAATCTCAGCTGAGGTTTCCAGGGGTTACTGCTACAATGTTTATAAAGATCAATTGTAGAACTGGTGTTATGTAACCCACACACCTCCTGGGTGTGGGGTTCCGTCCCATCTAGTGGCACCGAGGCCAGTTAGAGAGATTAATGAATCTGCTCTACAGCCTAAGCTAAGAGCCAGTTGGCTTTTAGCTCATGCACTAAGCTCCAGAGGTCTGTTGGTGTTACAGTTACAGCAAACTTAATTCAGGCTCATGAACGCCTATTGTCACCTCTTCCCTCTCTCTGATCACCTTATGGTACCTTCTTTCCTAAAACCAAGACATTACCCCCCTACATGCCTTCCTCTTTATCCAGGGTTTGCTTCCTGTTTGCAACTCACCCTCTCCTTTTGCTATCACACAAGTTTAATGGGCAATGTCATTCACTTGAGCTAACCCACAGCACTGCTGGAAATTAAGAACAACTCCTCTGTGGTTAACTATGTTTTTATCCCTGCTCATTACAGCACTTAAAGATCTAGACATGCAAGACATTATATATTCTGTAAACAAAATATGGACTAAATACAAGAATTTTGAATTAAGGGATTAATTAAAACCCTTAAGTGTTACTGATATGTACAATTTTTCAGATAGAAGGTTGTGCTGTTCAAGTTCTGCATACCATTTATATTCAGTATTCAGATACTACTTTGGCATATTATTTGCATACATTCTGACATTTGTAATTACATACTTTTTGCACTTGCACTGTTCAGATGTGATATAGACACTTAGGAGTAGAGTTACTTAAGGATGAGGGGAAGGGAGAAGTATATTTATAATATGCAGAATGCTTCTTCCACCATGTCAAGGTATCTGTAATAGGCTGTGTTGGATGCAGGGAAGGCAATGATGTCCAAATCATCGGATTTCGGCTGAATGTCTTTCCAAACGCTAGCCTCTTGTTCAGCCCCCAGGTCACTGGGTCCCATCCTGTTCATTTACATAGTAAGGGAGAATAATTCTGGCCACTGCAGGACTTGGGTGAAATTCTACAATCTGTGTGATGTAGGAGGCAGAAAGGATGGTCCCTTCTGGCCTTCAAATCCATGGGCCTGATCCTTAGCTGGTGGGAATCTGCATCGCTCCATTTAAGTCAGCTAAGGATCTGCCTCATTAATGGAGCTACACTGGTTTACACTAGCTGAGCATCTGTCCCAATGAAACTATGAGCCTGGGGTGGTGCAGGAGCAAGTGTGGGTGAGTCTACATGTGACTGACTGTTCTCTGACCCAATCCTGGACCAGCGCCCCAACATGATCATAAGGAGGCCATGGTGCTGCTGTAAATGCCTTCTTTCAGAGGAGACATACAGGAGAGCCAGGACCACTTGTGGGCCTTCCTATAAAAATAGGGGCCAGATGAGCCTGGGCAGCGTTAGTGCCTGCTTCTAGTTCAGTTGCTTCAATTTGCTCTATTTCCTTTATGGCTAGTGGCCATCAAAGTCCAGTAGCAACCTGGGCACTTTTAAGCCTTTTCTAGTCTCACCTAGTTAAAATAATACAATGTGAGGGTCTGCATGACCGAGCAGACTGGGAATCCATCTGGGGAGATCTCTGCTAGCCAGCACCCTCTCATGGCTGTGAAAGGTGTAACAGCATCTCTGCCTCAGTTCCCCCCCCCCCCCCACCCCCCCCCCCCCCCCCCCCCCCCCCCCCCCCACACACACACACACTCTCCACCGACAGGTCATTTATAGTTTCTCCCCTTCCAGGCCAATAGCGTCTGATAGACCAGGAGTCCAATGACCCTAGCAAAGGGTTGAGAATCCCAAGCCCCTGCGGAGTCCTTGTTAGAATATAGATACGCAGGCCTGCCTGCAAAGGCCTATACTTTAAGAACGTAGGTGTATTTTTATCACTTAGATAGTTATACAGGTAGAAAACAAAGAATTAAAATCACAAGTCTGCCTCTGTATGAGCCTTCTCTCACTAGGATAGTCTGAGGCCTTGTTCTTAAACTAAGCAGCAGGGCCAGCCATAAGCTTGGAAGCGTACGGTCACATCCTCACATTCCAAACCAGTCACATGGAAATAAGGTGGTACTGGGCTGTTAGGAAGACGATCCTGTCCTGATAGTGCCCATCACCACCAGATAAAGAAAATGGTTAAAGGAAGCTTAGTTTAATAGCAAGAAATCTGTTTGGCAAGAAATCACTTATCAATGGTTGTGGTTGTGAAACCCTCATTTCTGTATTGTTTTATCTTTACGGCCCCCACTTTTCTATTGTTAATCTGTCTGGTTCTCTAATTGTTTCTGTCTGCTGTATAATTAATTTTGCTAGATGTAAGTTAATTAGGGTAGTGGGATATAATTGGTTAGAGAATTATGTTACAATATGTTAGGATTGGCTACTTAAATTTCAGTAAAATGATTGGTTAAGGTATAGCTGAGAATATTACTATATAAACTGGGGTTAAACAGGAAGTGGTGGGAAAATTGGAATCATGCTTGCTGGAAATTAACCCCAATAAACATTGCATTGTCTGCACTTCGGCTTTCTGGTCTTTTGCTGCTTGCTGTCTGAGTGACAAGAACCAGGGAAGTGGGAGGGTGGAGGGAAAGCCCTCTCACAGTACTGAACCCTTTAGTCCTAGGGGTTTTACTATCTCCTTTGCAGGGGATGATAGAACAGGGATCGGCAACCTTTGGCACGTGGCCCTTCAGGAAAACCCGCTGGCGGGCCGGGACGGTTTGTTTACCTGCAGCGTCCGCAGGTTCAGCCGATTGCAGCTCCCACTGGCCGCGGTTCGCCGTCCCCAGCCAATGGGGGCTGTGGGAAGCAGCGCGGGACGAGGGATGTGCTGGTTGCCGCTTTCCACCGCCCCCATTGGCCTGGAGCAGCGAACCGCGACCAGTGGGAGCTGCGATCGGCCAAACCTGCGGATGCTGCAGGTAAACAAACTGTCCCGGCCCACCAGCAGATTTCCCTGATGGGCTGTGTGCCAAAGGTTGCTGATCCCTGGACTAGATGATCACAATGGTACCTTCTAGGCTTAGAATCTATGAATCAGACCAGCCTCCCAGTTCATTATTATTATTAACAATAATGGCAGTGGCCATGATGTGCTAGGCATTTCCAAACATTCAAGAAGGGAAGGCTGCTGACCGGAGGGGTTCACAGGGTAAGGCCCCTATTCAGCAGAGCACCTTCTGAGTTCTAAGCCGTTGCTTAGATCCATCTCTATTCAGGAAAGTACTGAAGCATATGCTTAAGCCCCAACGAAGTGGTACATATGCACCTGCTTTTCTGAATAGGGATGGATTTAAGTACTTTGCTAAATCAGGAACTAAGGAGAGCAGGATAACAAACGATAGACAGATAAGATGTACTGCTCTAACCAATAAGACCATGTCTTCACTGTTAACTATCCTAAAATGTTTGTAAGTATCCAGTGCTAACATGCTTTTTCTGACCACACCAGAGGAAGAAGCATCTCAGGTTCCCATGTTCCAATGAATTCCCTCCCAGAAAATGTTTCATGTTGATGGTGCCACAGCTCATCCTTTCCCTTACACATCTCCTCAAGATCCCACTGCAGTCTCCTGCCTCTCTCTGTTCACATTCTGGGGCACAGGCTCCCCTCCTCCCATCTCTTTTCCGCGGGTGCAAGCAAACAGCTGCTGATGGGTATCCTTCCAGTCACAGAACTCCTTGGCACCACGCTGCTGAAGTTCCAGAGAACCCCACAGAGCTGTTCTTCCATGTAATGGACGGCTGCTGTCACGTTTCCTAGCCATGGATAAGTTCTCTCTACTCTTCCTTTTATGTTCAACAGTACTTATCTTCCGCATTGACATGGCTTTAACCGTCTGTTGGTGCAACTCCTTTATCTGTCTCGCTGTGTTTCCTGGTACTCCATTTGCTTCCGTATCTGCAAGAGAAAATCCTTTTACTCTTTACCTTACCAGTAGGTCCCTGTCTTTTTCTTCCCTTCCTGTTTATGTCTCTGCCCCATTCCAGAGCCTTTTGCTAACTTCAGTGTGGTGGTCACTGGAAAATGACTGTTAAAGGGAAATTGCACTTTAGTTAGTAGACTCTATAACAGGGGTTCTCAAACTGGGGGTCGGGACCCCTCAGGGGGTCGCAAGGTTATTACATGGGGGGGTCGCGAGCTGTCAGCCTCCACCACAAACCCCGCTTTCCCTCCAACATTTATAACGGTGTTAAATATATTAAAAAGTGTTTTTAATTTATAAGCGGGGGGTCACACTCAGAGGCTTGTATGTGAAAGGGGTCACCAGTAAAAAAGTTTGACAGCCACTGCTCTATAACAATCTTTAAACATATATTGAATATCTATTAGTCATTTATTAACCCCTTATAAGCAAGTTGTAAAAATATATTGATATAAAACATACCAGCAATTGAATATCTCCACACTTAACACAAATTATTCGTATGACAACAGTTGTTTTTCTTACATTTTATATTAAGGTGCCATTCACAAATAGATTCTAAAAGGTTAATCATTGATTACTAGATGTTTCAATAAATGGGGGAAAGATTGGTATGGAGTTCAACGGGCTAATAGGTTGCTTCTGACCACCCATAACACAGAGTATTCATGTCTGTTACATGCAGCTATTAATCATTTATTAACCCTTTGTGAGCCATTTCTAAATGGAAGCGTACTATAAAGCATGACCCTTTCCCCCCTGCGGTGTTTGGAACTCAGACAAGGCAGCGCAAGGGACATGAAAAAGAAAATGATTGAAAAACGAAAGTAATGTTGACTGAAAACACAAACGTGAAACCGGAATCATTGATTTTCATTATCCAAAGCGGAAAATGCAAGAAGCAAGCATTCTTAATAACCTACAGTGTTATCGGGCACAGAGGTAAAGCAACTGGCTTTGTGACACCATATAACTTTTGAGCTGACATTGTCTTCTAAAGCTCCACTCCTGCACTGGGGTGCATGCAGGCAGACTGCTTCTTACTCTTATTTTGGGTGCTTTGTACAGTTGCTAAAATCTTTGCAAAATAAATAAATAAATAACAAATCCAAGTGTATGCTTCTGATGCAGATCTAGGCCATGTCTACACGGCCCGCTAAATCGGCACCGCTGTGATCGATGCAGCGGTGTTGATTTAGCGGGTCTGGTGAAGACCCGCTAAATCAATGGGAGAGCGCTCTCCCGTCAAGGTCTGTACTCCACCTCCCCGAGAGGCGGAAGGTATGTCAACGGGACAGCATCTCCCATCGACATAGCGTGGTGTAGACACCGCTGTAAGTCACGCTTACCTCGACTTCAGTTTCGTAACGTACGTTACTGAGCTAGCGTAACTTAGATTGACTTCAGTGTTAGAATAGACCACTCCCTAGTCTTATTTCACCTGCCCCAGGTGACATCTGCTGACTTCACTGACAAAGCCACGCCACTCCTTTCCTTAACACTGCCGAGCTAGCACAGCTACGGATCCAGTCCCACCACTGGCAGCAAGCTCCTTCTGCAGAGTCTTTGTAACTGGGGATGATGGAAGATGCAGGAAGAGCCCAGCATGCTTTTCACATCCCAGGTGACAGGCAGAGTCTTGCAGGCCTTACTCCGGTAAAGCTCCCTCTGAAGTCAATAGCAACTTTGCTGGAGTAAGTGCTGTAAGAGTGGACCCTGCGTTTGCAGGGCTGGGGGGAAGAAAAAGCATTGTTTTGTAAACTGAGAAAACGTGATCCCGATGCCACGAGGTGAGCCAGTAGAGCTAGGGAGAGGGCACTGGGCTGGGAGTTAGAAGAAGCTGTTTCTAGTCCAAGCTCTGGCACTGACCATGGGCAATTCATTTGTGTGGCCTTGGGCAAATCTCTTCATCTGACGGTGCATCTGGTTCCCTTCTCCCCTTTGGTTTATTTAGGTTGCAACGCTTATATGTTTATACAGTGCCTAGCACAGTGGGGCCCCTATCTTTGTTGGAGTCTCTAGGTGTGTAGTGGGGCAGCTGCAGAACAAGGGTAAAAGCAGCCCTGGAGAGGGCTGCAGCTGGGAAAAGGGAGGCTGATGGGGAAAGCAGCCACAGCTGTGGCCAGCTTAATCAGGGCCCAGCTGGCCCTTATAAGAGGGCAGTGGGCCAGAAGCTAGCACACTCTCTTTCTCTCTCGCTTCCTGAGAGAGAAGGGTCTGGCTGCCTGGTAGCTGAGAAGGGTACCTGAGGTGGAGCAATGCTGGGGAAGGGCAGAGTGAGCTGGGGAGCTCCAGACTAGTAAAACCCCAGGCTGCAGGCCTTGCTAAGAAGGCTAAAAGGGTACTGGGGCTGCAGGGAGGCAGCCCAGAGACAGGCAAAGGCAGCAGGTCCTAACCCCCCCTTGCCGATGACGAGCGGTTTACACACTGCAGTTTGCCCCAGTGAGCGGGGGCTAGAAGGGGACTGGCAGTAGCCACTGAGGTGGGGATAGAGGGTTGGGGGTTCCCCTGGCTGGGGAGACCCAGATTGGGGGTTGCTGCTGGGGGCAGAACCCTGATGTAAAGGGCACCGGGGTCTGGGAGGGACATGGGGGCCAGCGGCAGGCAAGACACCAGCCTGCAGAGGGCGCTCTGGGCTGGAAGAGCTAATTCCCAGGCTGACCAGCAGGAGGTGCCGCGCCGGTGAGTCGTCGCAATATTCTGTTGCATTGCTCTCAGCATGCTTATAACCTTTGCAGCTCCGCATTCAGACAATGATTGCAGTCAAATCTCATGTTTCAGGACTTCAATCAGGAATCTGCAAGGGTCAGGAATGACTTTTAACCCTGATGCACAATTGCCAGATGTATTCAGAAGGGGAAGGAGGGTTAGCCTTCCTCTGAAGCATCAAGAGACTGGCCACAACTGGAGATGGGACACTGAGCAAGGTGGGCCAACGCTCTGAGGTGGTACAGAACATCCCCTGAGATGCCTGGCTGGTGGGTCTCGAACATGTCCTCAGGGTCTAAATGCTTGCTAGATTTGGGGTTGGGAAGGAATTTTCCACCAGGTTAGATTGGCAGGGACCAGCGGTGATGCGTGTGGGGGGGTCACACATGCCCCCCAGATTTCTCAGTATGCCTCTTGCCAGGATGCCCAGCAGGAAGGAGGCAGCGCCTCCCCTGGGTGGTGGCACTCCCTGTGTGTCCATGAAGCATGGGGAAGAAGGAAGCAGCAGGGCGGCTGGCTGCGGGCTGAGCTCCTAACCCCCATCCCCTGGGCTACATGGGGCTGCTTCTCCTTCCCTGCTGCTGAAGTCCCAGCGGTTCCCACTGTCTGCTTAGCAGACTGCCCGCTGAGGTGAGTCAAGGGGACATCTTCAAGATTGGGACGGGGTGCTCAGTGCCAGGTAGCTCTGGTGGAGCCCCATCCAGGCCGAGAGTCCTGGGGGTGCGTGAGGGGAGAAGGCTGTGGGGGAAGGGAGAGAGTGGGAAAGGCGTGGTAGACCCTGCTGCTGCTTTAATGCACCCCCAGCAGGTAGGGGTGCATTGAAACAGCAGCAGCCTCCAATGTTCCTATCAGGAAGAATGCGATTTAGGGTGTCATATTTCCCCCTCCAACAAAAAGTGACTGATAATTCTCCAACTTCTTGTTAACCGAGCCGATCCAGCCCCGAGCACCATCCCACCCTGGAGCCACCCACCCTGCCGGCGGATGGGGGACTGTGCATCCCAACTGGGTTGCCCCTTTTGTTGGCCTTGTTTTGAGCCCTTGCTAAATCGATTGGGGATAGTTCAGGCAGGGAGCGGGGGGCCGCAAGCTCTGCAAGGGGCTGGCCAGTCACAGGACAGAGAGCAGGAGGAAGAGGAGGTAGTTGCTAGTGTATGTTGTCTACCTACATATCAAGTTTCCGGGGGTGGAGGCAGAGGCAACACATGGGGCGGTCACGTGTCCCCACAGAACCTTTCAATTGTGCCCCTCCCCACTATCCACAGTTATCTGGCAGGGACCTTGGGGACTTCTTTGCCTTCCTCTGTAGCATGAGGCAAGGATTGTCTGCTGGGGTCATCTGGGCATATCCCACCCTGCCATTGCATGGGCATTGGGCGTGGTGGCACCTCGGACTCTCCTGGGCTTTGCCTGTGGCACACAATGGTTTAGGTTCCTGAGGACTGAACGACTTTTTCTAGCTAAAGTCACTGGGCTCCATATAGGGGTATCTGGGTGAAATTTAATGGCCTGCAATATAGAATCATAGAACTGGAAGGGACCTCGAGAGATCATCTGGTCCAGTCCCCTGCACTCAAGGCAGGAATAATATACAGGAGGTCGGACTATGATGCACTTAAACCAGCATGATATATCCTTAGCAAAACAACCGACCTACAGCATGTGTATTTAGTGCCCCTCGGACTCTAATGTAGGTCCCACCCATGTTAGGAAAATGGGCTCTGATTGGTGCCGTTACCCCAAATGAAGATGTGCTACACTGACACAAAGTGAATTAAGCCACAGTAGTATAGAGGTAGACAACATTGGTCAGAGACTCGGGCATTCTAGTTCTGGCTTGGCCATAGACCTGCTGTGCGACCTTGGGCAAGTCACTTAATCTACCCTGTGCCTATCGGGAAGATGGGGATAATGGCTCTTCCCCATTTCCCAGAGCTGTCATGAGGATGAAATCTATTTACAATGAAGGAAGCCATATAAGTAAACAAATAGACAAGTGTAAGACCTGGTACAGAGAGAAAACATTAGGGGTCCATACTGACGTAGTGGTGACACTGGTGCATGATCTTTTAATATAGCTAAGTCCTTATGCTTATATCAAGCTTATGCTTATATCAAGTTCTTTTCAGACTGGCGATGTCCTTATCTCTTTTATGGCAAACAGGTCTTGTCAAGCAAACCTGATCTCATTTTCTGAGGGCATTACAAGTTTTGTTCATAAAGGTAACTGCGTAGATGGAATCGGACTTAGATTTTTTGTAAGATTTAGTACCGCACAACATTCTCATTAAAAAATGAGCACTATACCCTATCACTAAAGCACCTGATAAATTGATTAAGAACTGGTGAACTGACAGATCTCCAAATATAGTTGCCAACAGGGAATCACCATCAAACGGGGTGTTTCTAGTGGGGTTCTGCAGGGATCGGTACTAGGCCTGACACTGTTCAACACTTTCATCAATAAATGGGAATAAATTTAAAATTGGTGCTGATAAAATTTGTGGGTGACACAAAGATTGGTGGAGTGGTACATAATCACAAGGATAGGGCAGTCACACAGAGCGAGCTGAATCGCTTGGAAGGGGAAATCATTCAGACAATGCATCTTCTTTTAATACAGCCCAATGCAAAGTTATACATCTAGGACGGGTGGGCAACCGAACGCGGCACGCGACCTGATTTTCAGTGGCACTCAGACTGCCGAGGTCCTGGCCACCGGTCCAGGGGGCTCTGCATTTTAATTTAATTTTAAATGAAGCTTCTTAAACATTTTAAAAACCTTATTTATTTTACATACAATAGTTTAGTTATATATTATAGACTTATGGAAAGAGACCTTCTAAAAACGTTCAAATGTATTACTGGCACGCACAACCTTAAATTAGAGTGAATAAATGAAGACTCGGCACACCACTTCTGAAAGGTTGCCGACCCCTGATCTAGGAACAAGAAACGCAGGCCATACCTAGACCAGACGAGTGTATCCTTGAAAGAAGTGACTCTGAAAAGGATTTAGGGATCATAGTGGACCTAGTTTCCAGTGCAATGGTGAGGCAAAGTGGCTAATGAAATCCTTGGATGTATAAACAGCGGAGTAGTGAATAGGAGCAGGGAGCTGATTTTACTGCTGTATTTGGCATTGCTGAATTGGATAGTGGAATACTGCATGCCGCTCTGGTGCCCACCTTAAAAAACATGTTGAAAAATTGGAGAGGGTGCAGAAAAGAACCATAAAAATGATTCCAGGGCTGGAGAAATGCCTTCCAGTGAGAGACTCAAAAGAACTGAGTCTGTTTAACTTCTCAAAAAGAAGACTGAAAGGTGACTTTGATTGCCGTTCATAGGTAACTTCATGGGGAGAAAGATTGGGCACTAAAGGGCTCTTCAATCTAACAGAGAAAGGTAAATAAAGAGCCAGTCACTGGCTGGAAGCTGAAGCAAGACAAATTCAAATTAGAACTAAGGCATAATTTTGTAGCAGTGAGAGAAGACATCTCTTGATGTCTTCAGGTCAAGACTGGATGGCTTTCGGGAAAGTGTGCTTTGGTCAAGCACAAGTTATTGGACACAATACAGGAGTAAATGGGTGAAATTTAATGGCCTGTGTTATACAGGAGGTCAGACCAGATGATCTACTGGTCCCCTTTGGCCTAGAATCTATTAGTATACCCACCATCATCCTCAGTATTGTCGCACTGCCTAAGGCCCCAGTACCATTGTGTTGGGCCCTGTACAAATATATAACAAAGGGATGGTCTCTACCCAGAAGATGTTGTAATCTAAGTCGTATTCATGATCACAGAAATAATAATAAAGATCCCAAACATCTCATTGGATTAGAAATATGGGATTTCTTCACAGGGAAAAAAATGTAAAGGAGAAACTAAACAAAAATGACTGTAGCTTTGATTGTCTCTCGCTCCAAAACCAACATTATTTTAAATAAGGGGAAATCAAACATTAGGCATTTCAAGTCACACACATTAAATTCGCTTAAGATATTGTTATCCTTGTTTAGATTTGAACATATCGGGGGAATCTCTTTGTCTTGCAACAATTCCTAAAAGACTGTAAGTGGCTGGATTTCCTTTTTCTGACAAAAATCTCTCCATGAATTATTTACACGATGGCTCCAATCAACACTGTACCTGTCAGCTCTCCAGCCGAAATGAAAGTTCACTATGTAAAGGTGCCAAGGGAATATGGCAGCCTCCCACTGCGAGTTTATAGACAGAACTAAGTCAGCACACATTATGTGTCAGAGCCGACATCAGACGGAATCAGATCCTTTGATCTCAGACCTCCACAGGAAGCTTAGATCTCAGACAAATTAGATAAAAAATGAATTTATATGTATCCTAAGGCACACAGTTGAATGCTGTATTTTGGAGAAGTATGGCAAATATCAAAACATATAAACTGCAGCATTTCCTCTCTCTCTCCCCCTCTGCTTTTGTGATGGACGCTAATTAAAATAAGAAGATGAAACTCAAACTAACCTCTTATGCAATCCACAAAATTTAGGGGAGGAGGTGGAAAAATACGTGCCAGAATACGTGTGTGGTTCAGTCAGGGTTTCAGGATGGGCTGAGAAATGGACTCAGATCTTTGCTCTTAACAGGCGACAGCTGGAGGAGCCCATCCAAGTTTGTAAAGGTGGAAGCCAATACTTTTTGCTGTTTGGTGGAGCCCAGTGCCAGATGAATGGCACTAAAGGTATCTGCTTTGGCTGTGACCTCAGAGGGAGTTGTATTTGATCAGTAATTCATGAGAAAAGATTACTCCTCCCCCCCCCAGAAAAATGCAAGAGGAGCAAAAAAAGGAAAAACAGGGGAATGGGACGGCTTTTTGACTTGTGGTTTTATATAGCTGGTCAAAACATGCAACCATGAAAAGGCCTAGAGAAAAGGGACAGCAGTGAATGGGTCTGGCATGGACAGTATGAAAACGTGCCCGGACTGACTCAGAAGTATGCACGATGCATATTAGAATAATCATCCCCAAATTAACTTACCTTGGTAACAATGGCTTTCATCCTGAAAGCTCCTAGAGTGCTTTATGATTAGTGTATACTAGCTATGCATATGTTCTATTATTGTTAATCACTTAGGCCTGGTCTACACTGGGGAGAGGGATCGATCTAAGTTATGCAACTTCAGCCATGTGAATAATGTAGCTGAAGTCGACGTATTTAGATCGACTTACCGTNAGGAGTCGACGGGAGAGCGCTCGGGGATCGATTTATCGCATCTAGACTAGATGCGATAAATCGATCCCCGCTGGATCGATCGCTGCCCGTCGATCCGGCTGGTAGTGAAGACATACCCTTATGTTGCAGTAGCATCTAGCAGCCTGAAAAGGCTGAGGTCCGCTTGTCCTATGCTCTTTATGAAACTGACATTGACAAAACTGACACTGAATTGAATGGGGTCAGGATTTCGCCCATAAATTCTATAGACACTTAAAACCACACATTTACTCTCCTGTAAATTTTCAGGTCAGAGAGAGAATTCATACAGTAAACAGAAGTCCCTGTCCCAGTCTAAATGACAAAGGGTGAAATCACGGCTATGGCTGGGCAAATTTTTAGTTCACTGGCAATTTTGAAAAAAGGTCACCAAAAATCTGTTTTGGGTCAGGCTGAAAATAAACTTAAAAAAAACCCCAGCAAATTGAAAAACTGAGAAAAAAATCTGTTTTGGGTCAAACAAAATCCTTCATTTTGATTTTGACCGTTTAAAAATGTTTTTGAATTAAAAAAAAAAATAAAAGTAAAGGAAATATTTTAAAAACTCCAAACGTTTTGTCAATGTTGAAATCAAATGTTAACGGTTGCGTACATTGCTTTTGTTTTCTAAACAAACAATTTGGTGAAACCGACACATATTTGTGAAACATTTCAGGGTCACCAAATCTTCATTTTTCACCCCCAAAAAGTTTTGGTAAAAAATGTTTTGCCCTGCCCTTATCCTGGACCCATAAACTAGCTGTGTGCACAATTCCTAGCCAATCAGCAGTAGCATCCGTCATAGTAATCTCAAACATCCAGCTATTGGTAAAACTGTTAAAAACACCTAAGTGACTTAGAAGCCTACATCCCACATTCAAAAGCAATTTAGGGCATGTGCACACTTCAACTGGGGATGTAATTCTCAGCGCAGAGACATACTCACTCTAGCTCTGATCAAACTAGTATTGTAAAAACAGACTGTAGAGGCGGTGGCTCTGGCAGCAGGAACGACCAGCCACCCCGAATATATACCCATCCGTGGTGCTCGGCACGTACTCGCACTGCTAGCCCCTCCCACTGCTTGCACGGCTGCAGCTACACTTCTGTTTTTAGCACACTGGGTTGATCAGAGCTAATGCCGGTCTGTATCCTTGATCAGGGAATTATATTTCCAGGCGGAAGTGTAGATGTACCTGTCGGCACTTAGGAGCCCAAGTCCCATTGATTTTAATGAGATTTAGGAATTGAAGGGCTAGATTCACAAAAGGCACTTAGGTTTCAGAGGGGTAGCCGGGTTAGTCTGTATCAGCTAAAACAACTAGGAGTCCTTGTGGCACCTTAGAGACTAACAAATTTATTTGGGCATAAGCTTTTGTGGGTTAAAACCCACCTCATCAGATGCATGGAGTGGAAAATACAGTAGGCAGGTATAAATACACAGCACATGAAAAGATGGGAGTTGCCTTACCAAGTGCGGGGGTCAGTGCTAACGAGGCCAATTCAATTAGGGTGGATGTGGCAACTTTTAGGCAGCTTGCTACCTAGGAGAATTCAGAACCCTGGGTTAGGTGTCCAAGCTCCTACACAATGCATGGGGAGAGATACACACCTGAGAATGGGATTCACAAAAGCCAGCATGCTGAGCGGGGAGCCATCTAAACCAACCAATAGAAAATGCTGAGCAGAGGGTGTGGCCTAAGCACCGTCCCTCAAAGGGAGTTGGCGCTGTAATCTCTTTGGGGCAGGGACTGCCACAGTGTTTGTAACTTGTAAGCACTGAGCACATTGACGGTGCCAAAGAGAGAATAAACAATAATGATATTCAGATCCAGGGTGACATTTTTCAGGCAGACTTATTTTTGACTTGTAAATGGAACAAATTTGGTCTGGATTACTTGAGAGGGAATAAACATACTATGGTGATGGGAGTCATCAAAGTACCAAGATAGAAGGAACCCCACAATGTCATTGTTACAGTTGCCATTTTGCCTATAGTCTCACTTCAAGGTGACCACTTGCAATTGAATTTCTGGAACACGGTGCCCATCGGGACTATCTCTTGCCAATATAGGCTGATTCTGTCACTCACATGTCAGTTTTGCCAATAACAAACAGATATGATCTGAAAACACGCGCAAATAAGTTTGAGCAAATAAGTCATTTTTACATGGCCTTTTTTCTGACTATAACCATATTTAAGCAATGTTTTCTCTTCAATCCAAGAGATGTNTCCAGGGTGACATTTTTCAGGCAGACTTATTTTTGACTTGTAAATGGAACAAATTTGGTCTGGATTACTTGAGAGGGAATAAACATACTATGGTGATGGGAGTCATCAAAGTACCAAGATAGAAGGAACCCCACAATGTCATTGTTACAGTTGCCATTTTGCCTATAGTCTCACTTCAAGGTGACCACTTGCAATTGAATTTCTGGAACACGGTGCCCATCGGGACTATCTGTTGCCAATATAGGCTGATTCTGTCACTCACATGTCAGTTTTGCCAATAACAAACAGATATGATCTGAAAACACGCGCAAATAAGTTTGAGCAAATAAGTCATTTTTACATGGCCTTTTTTCTGACTATAACCATATTTAAGCAATGTTTTCTCTTCAATCCAAGAGATGTTTGGAAACTGAGGATTTAAATAAAAATAAAAAAAACTGTATGGGTTAAATCTTGACTTTATTGAAATCAGTGGCAAAACTGACATTGGGTGAAATCCTGACACTTCATAAATTCGATAGACATTTAAAAATTGAACCACACATTTACTCTCCTGAACATTTTTCAGATCAGAGAGAGAATTCATGTGTAGTAATCAGCTCTATTAATGTAGTAATCAGCTCTAGTGGTGCAAGTGATTCATCTATCTATCTAGGCCGGATCCTTAACTGGCAAAATTCTAACTTCACTCTACACAAGCTCATAGTGTGTAAGGTGCGTGAAGATCTTTTTGGTTGAAAGGGGCTTTAGAAATGTGAGTTATTCTCATTCTGCAGGCTCACCTCCTTCTATCCCAGCAATGTCTCTTTTGTTCTCTTCCCGGGCACGGTGCAGTTCGGCATGAGTTGAACGCTGCTGTGGCGGGACCTGGGAGGATTTCATATTGCTCTTTGCTTGTGGTACATTAGCCTGTTCAATCTTTGTTTCTGTATTGAAATAAACAGTTACATCATTCTCAGTCCATCCAGGGCTCAGAGCCAATCCATTGCTCGTGAATTGGCATCTAATCTTGTGTGCGTTCTCTCTGCCCAAAAGGGGGAGGCTTATTTTATGATTACACCTCATTGCGTTTTACCTTTAGGGATCACATTTCTTCACTTCAGCAAAACTCTGTCTTCAGATCCTCACGGTATACATCGGGCATCATTAGAAACTCAGGCTGGTCACAGCCAAGGCTACTACACAGTGCAACTCAGGCGTGAGGCTTTAAACCATTTTTGGGCTTCCCCATTCCTGAGCTATTTGCGTCCTGGAGTAGTTCCCCAGCATAGGTTAGCACACTTTGAAGGCGGCTCAAATTACGCCATCTGACTATGACGGCAACTGGGGATTGCTGGCATGCAGAAAAGTCCTGGCCATGCTCTGTTTCTCTCCAGCCATTCCTCTTACACTGGCAACTCTAGACCTGAGGATATTTCTGCTCTGGGCCACTCCTCCTGAAGCTATGCCAGTTTTAGGGCCACACGGTAGAAAGCATCCTTAAGTTATAACCTGGGCCTTTATATTTGCCACATCACAGTGAGTTGCCTCATTATTTCCTATTCTAAATACAGGGGAAATACAGGGGCCAAGATTAAAAAAAAAAAAAAACAGGAGCCTAAAATTAGGTTTCTAAATCCTGATTTAGACACTGAGATATGTGGCCTGGAATTTCAAAGGTGCTGAGCTCCCACTGACTTCAGTACCATTGCTCCAGTATAAGGGAGAGGAGAATATGGCCTGATCTGATTTTTTAAATTGCCCAGTTTGGATAAAAAGAAAGTTGCGATGTGCAATTAAGCTGTAGAGTGCTCTGCTTGGATGCCCTGTGCTTAAGGCACTGGGCTGGGATTCAGGAGACCTGTGTTCAATTCCTGGCTATGCTCCCTGCATGACATCTTGGAAATATGACTTTCCAAAGTGCTCAGCAGTTACCCCTGATGACAGTTTTGGCACTGTTGAAAACCTGTCTATTACTCTCTGTGTGCCTCAGCTGCCCATCTGGAGAGTGGGGATCATAATGCTTCCTTTGTCATTGATCGTCAGCTCTTTGGGGCAAGGACTAGCTGTCTTATTATGTGTATGAACAGTGCCTAGCACAATAAGACC
The DNA here is from genome assembly GCA_003942145.1 of Platysternon megacephalum. NCBI lineage: Eukaryota > Metazoa > Chordata > Testudines > Platysternidae > Platysternon > Platysternon megacephalum. The sequence goes on from QXTE01000067.1 coordinate 7,270,190, forward strand.
ACGATCTCTGCTGGAGTCAGCTGAGTTCCACTGAGTCAGGCCCAATGTGTACAAGAGATATGAACCATGTCAATAATACCAGCCCAGCCTGCCTTACCATTAATAATAATAATATATGGAGATATACCTATCTCCTAGAGCTGGAGGGGACCCTGAAGGGTCATCGAGTCCAGCCCCCTGCCTTCACTAGCAGGACTAATTTTTTCCCCAGATCCCTAAGCAGCCCCCTCAAGGATTGAACTCACAACCCTGGGTTTAGCAAGCCAATGCTCAAACCACTGAGCTATCCCTCCCCCATTATTACAGAACTCTTTAAGGGTCACTCTTTAGACACCAGTGAAATGGGAGAGACTCTGCAGATGGAGAGCTCTCCTGGGGATTCTCACTTACTGCAACTTTTGCTTTTCTTGGACCAGCAGAATACAAGAAGACCCATAACTAGCACTGAAGCCACTGAGCCCAGCACAGCAGCAAGGACCGTGATGGATTTCTCTCCCTTGGGGATAGGGAAGATGGTAAATGGCTGGGACTCGACAGTGAAGTCAGCACCTGAGAGAGGAAAATATGTCAGATTATTACAACATTTAGGAAACGTGTTTCATAGCCAGAACACCTGGTTAGGGCCACTAACACAGGAACTGATGTCTGAAAATACATTCATGAAAGGGCCTAAATCACAGCCCAATGAAGTCAATGGGAGTTTTTCCATTGACTTCCACAGGCCCCGGATCAGGCCCAAACAGAACATGTAACCAAACCTTTCTTGAACTGACAAAGCTGCTAGATTAAAGGCATGAACTATCGCTATCAGTTCCCGGCCAGCTATCTGAGTGCCGATCATTGGGAATTTGAAATTGTTCTCGGATATCAGACTTAAAGCCATGATCCAGCAAAAGGCACTTTGAGAATGTCTTCAACAGAACTATTTACGTCTTTAAAGCTGAGCACGTGCTCTGCTGGACTGGGCCTAAAGTGCTGTTGATTAAAACATTATAAACAGTAGGAATATCATTACTATTACTAGTGCAACTATTAACTGTCACATATTGTACACATTGTATATAACACCCTTTGTCCAAAGATACCACATCATTCTATAAGCTGATTAGGAATCACTTCACCCACCACTTAAATGCAGCATTTCTTTGGCGTGTACAATAACAGGGGGGAGGGATAGCTCAGTGGTTTGAGCATTGGCCTGCTAAACCCAGGGTTGTGAGTTCAATCCTTGAGGGGGCCATTTAGGGATCTGGGGCAAAAATCAGTACTTGGTTCTGCTAGTGAAGGCAGGGGGCTGGACTTGATGACCTTTCAAGGTCCCTTCCAGTTCTAGGAGATGGGTATATCTCCATATATTATTTTATTTATTTTATTATTTTAATAACGCTGCAAAAGAATATGAAACAGAACATGAAGATCACTTTATCCAGTTGAAACTACACAAGCAAAACTGGGTGGGCAGAATGTACTCTCCTGGTTGAAACTCAGCCAGATCACCTGGGCCAACACACCCCTGTTATAACCTGATTTTGTCATCAATCCCAAATCCGCAATTCTATTGACTTTAATGGAGATGTATTTAATGTACTTGTCTGAGTTATATTTTCAGTACAAATGTCTAAGAGGCTTATTTGCTGATTTATTTAAAAAAACACAAACATTGGCAGATGGGGACTTGAAGGCAGGTGTAGTACCTGAAACGACTTTTATTTGAACTTGACTAGATTTCAACTTGCCCTTGTCCCTTTAAACAAACTCAGGCTCCCCAGAAGTGGCGTGCAGACATTTAAACATAGGGACTTTTAGTAATAGTGGATCAAGGTTTCTCAAGGTGCATCTACACTACAATTAAAAACTCATGGCTGGTCCATCCCAGCTGACTCGGGCTCACAGAGCTGAAGTTAAGGGGCTGTTTAATTGCAATGTAGATGTTCGGCCCAAGTTCTAGGACCCTGCAAGGTAGGAGGATCCCAGAGCTTGGGCTGCAGCCTGAGCCTGAATGTCTACACCACAATTAAACAGCCCGTTAGCCTCAGCCCCACGAGCCTGAGTCAGCTGGCAGGGGCCAGCCATGGGTGATTGAAGTGTAGACATATCCTCAGACATCTAGGACTCAAATGAACCCAGAATTTAAGGGCTGGATCCAACTCCTATTGAAGTCAATCGTAAGATTCTCAGTGACGTAAAAGGGAGTTGGATCAAGCTCATATAGACCCATATCACTACAGGGAATGATACCCAGAAGCAAACAGCAAGCCTATGCAACACTGGGTATGTCTGCTCTGCAATCACAGAGGTGACTGCAGTGGCTGGCATACTCGTGCTAGCTTTAATCTGGTTAGCATGGCTGAAAATAACAGTGAAGACACAGCGGGGCAGGCTTCGGCATGGGCTGTACAAGTATCTGGGGACATACTTACATTGCCAGCCTGCACTGAAGCACACTGCTACACCTTCACTGCCATTTTAGCTGTGCTAGTTAGATTAAAGCGAATGCACGTCTGACAGCCTGTGCCGCGATCACACCTCTGATTGCAGTGCAGACATACTCACCCGTGGAAATAATCTGCTCCCTCCAACCAATGCCACTATTCAGTTGGGGCCTCCACATGCAGCACCAGCTGTATCTTCAAGGATAGCCCCATCTACGGAATCCAAAAGGGAGGTCACAGGGGCATGAATAATTACGGCAGGCTGCGCGTGCAAAACTAATGCTAGAATTTGTTCCCAAGTGCCTGGGAAATTACTTTTTTTGTTTGTTTATCATAGATGCCAAGAAAGCATCTGCTATAAATGTCCAGCATGCCGTACACTCGCCAACACGGTTCCCACTTGAGAATGCTGAAGGAGATTTAAAAGGCCGAATTATCTATGTTACTCAGAGTGTATTTTTTATGATGCGTGTTAAAAATGTACAGTATTCTGGTTTAAATTAGTCAAAGATCATGCAAAATGAAACAGCTTTTCATGCTGCTGTCTGAAAAGATCTCTCAGCACAGTCCTTATTAGCTAAAAGTGTAGCAAAGGGGATCCAGGTTTGACCTTCATTCAATGGGAAGAGCTTCTAACTTCACTGCAGTAGCTTTTGCAATGAATTTGCAACATACCACACTTCCAGTTTACGGGCCAGAGCCTGCTGGGAGCTGAGCTCCTGATGCCAGTGGGAGTGCAGGCAGTGGGAGTTGAGGGTCCTCAGGAATTTGCAGGAATGTACCCCATAGCAGAGCATAAATGTTCACAGTTTAAGGGGACATAGGTGAGTATTTTATGCACCACAATTTAGTTTTTCTAAAACTGGGGCCATTACACACCTGAGATGTTTAGACACTAATTTGTGATTTCTTAACATTTCAGTGAAATATTCCAGGCTACCACAGAGCTGGATTAAGGCAATCCAAGGTCCTAGCCACACCATCACATGGGCTCCCCATGGTTCTGCCTCTACCCCGTGGCCCGAGCCCCTCCCAGCAGAAACTCTTTCCTCAGGACCAACCAGGGTGTAACTGCTTCAGTGGGTGGACTGGGCCATCTGCACTCTCCTCCTCCTGCCACGAACACAGACTCCTCTGCTAGATGGTGCTGGCAAGCCCCCCGCCCCCCAGAAGAGTGGGTCTTGGAGTTAACACTGCATTGAGAGGGATGGGGCAGTTCAGAGCTCTTGTTTCAGGCTCCCTGCAATCTCAGACAGACCACACTGTGTTNCTTCTAACTTCACTGCAGTAGCTTTTGCAATGAATTTGCAACATACCACACTTCCAGTTTACGGGCCAGAGCCTGCTGGGAGCTGAGCTCCTGATGCCAGTGGGAGTGCAGGCAGTGGGAGCTGAGGGTCCTCAGGAACTTGCAGGAATGTACCCCATAGCAGAGCATAAATGTTCACAGTTTAAGGGGACATAGGTGAGTATTTTATGCACCACAATTTAGTTTTTCTAAAACTGGGGCCATTACACACCTGAGATGTTTAGACACTAATTTGTGATTTCTTAACATTTCAGTGAAATATTCCAGGCTACCACAGAGCTGGATTAAGGCAATCCAAGGTCCTAGCCACACCATCACATGGGCTCCCCATGGTTCTGCCTCTACCCCGTGGCCCGAGCCCCTCCCAGCAGAAACTCTTTCCTCAGGACCAACCAGGGTGTAACTGCTTCAGTGGGTGGACTGGGCCATCTGCACTCTCCTCCTCCTGCCACGAACACAGACTCCTCTGCTAGATGGTGCTGGCAAGCCCCCCGCCCCCCAGAAGAGTGGGTCTTGGAGTTAACACTGCATTGAGAGGGATGGGGCAGTTCAGAGCTCTTGTTTCAGGCTCCCTGCAATCTCAGACAGACCACACTGTGTTGGCTTCACTCAAGTCAGGTTTCCAAGCTTTTCTTCACAACCATCAGGACAAGAGACTTATTTTTTTTTTAAATGAAGGCTCAGATTCTGATATAATTACATGACTCCAGATTGTGGGGCCCTAGGCCCAGACTTGTAGGGCCTAAGCCTGAATCAAACCTTCGACTGCCAGTCTCGCTCCCTGACTGTTGTGTTCCAGTACATCGGGAGGTGAAATCAGTGCTTTGAGATATGCATATACATCGATCTCATTCCTTCCTGTGTTGCCTCCGGTATGCTTTTAAAGACTTTTCCATGACTAAGGTAAAGCAAGAACAATGTGGAGATATATAATGGACCTTACCTGGAGGTGAAATAACAGTGAAAATGAGGTACCAGTTTGAGCCTGAATTGGAGATTGCCAGGTTCGTAAAGCCAGCCCGTCCATCGCGAACCTCTACTCTGGTGTGCCCTGAACAGCAATACACAAGGACACTGGGAGTTAACAACCTTCTGCTGAACATCACCAAAAGCAAGCTCCTAGGTCGCAAAGAAAACTCAACAGGCCAGAGCTTCAACTTTTGCAAATCTGCACAGCTTCTACGACTTTAACAGCACTACCCCAGTATACACTAGCTGAGGGGGTGGCCCCATGATCTCTGACACGAGTAACAGGCCCACGTTGTAAAATTCAGAACCAGGTCTGAGTTGCCCCAGAGTTCAGAGCAGACCAGACCAGATCTAGGGTTATGGCTTAGCTCACTGTAGAGATAGGGCCCACCAATGAAGCTCCATTTCAGGGAGACAGGAAGTATGGGCCATTGATTAAGGTGTTAGGCTGGGGCCAGGGAGACCTGAATTCAATGTCCTGCTTTACTACAGACTTCCTGTGTGACCTTGGTAAAGTCACTTAGTTCCCCATCTATAAAATGGGGACAACCGCACTGCCCTGCTTTGCAAGAACGGTATAAGAATAAATCCACTAAAGACAGTGAGGTACTACGGTAGTGGGGGACAGATAAGTACCTTAGACAGATCCAGTACCTCATTTTCCCAGAACTGGGGGCTGCTTGTATGCAATGATTTGGTTTGATCCAGCTGTGAGCTCCTGGGGCAGCGCAGCTGCAGAGCCCGGCCTGACCCGGTCTCTGTGCTGCACGGTGGCGGCGGCGGCGTGGTCCAGCTGTAGCCAGGCAGCGCACTGTAGCGCCACCAGCCACCGGTGCTCCAGGCAGCGCGGTAAGGGGGCACGAAGCAGGGGGGGTTGGATAGAAGGCAGGGGAGTTCGGGGTGGTGGTCAGGGGGCAGGGGTGTGGATAGGGGGTGGGGCGGTCAGGGGGGAACAGGGGGTTGAATGGGGGCAGGGGTCCCAGGGGGGGCAATCAGGAAGGAGGGGGGTTGGATGGGGTGGCAGAGGGCGGTCAGGGGACAGGGAGCAGGGTGTGTGTGGATGGGGCAGAGGTCCCTGGGGGGCCATCCAGGGGGGTTGGATGGGGCAGGAGTCTGGGGGGGGCAGATAGGAGGTGGGGGCCGGGCCACGACCCCCTCCCCTAAGCGGCCCTCCATACAACTTACGAAACCCGATGCGGCCCTCAGGCCAAAAAGTTTGCCCACCCCTGTTTTAACCCCTTTCCTGCTCCAGCCTCTCAGCTGTACCGGACACATGGGAAAGCTTTATAGGTCTGTTTTGCCCTACCTGCGGGGTAAGTGAGTGGTATACAACTCTCTTGAGTGGTATACAACTTTGAGTTAAGGAGGGGATTTCTGATGTGCAAAAAAGCAACAGCGTAAGCTAATTCATTCCAGCCAGACAGCTGCAACAACCACTGGGGCAGAACATTCCTTCGATTTTCTGCAGTACATTTTGGCCCCAAAACTAGTTGTGCATAACTAGTGTAGCATGGAAGAGAGCCCCTTGCACACAGGTTATTAAACAGTCATCAGATGGCAGTGGCTTTTGATTATTCCAAGTGCTGCCTTCCTTTCAGAAGCCTTGGAATGACTCAGGCCATGAAGTTTCAATGGGATGGTTGTCATATGATCAAACAAACAAGTGGATCTGTCTCAGCTAGAAACTTGTAAGACAAAAAAATCTCTGTGAAATGTTTTAAGATTAAACCTGAGGCCTTGATTCTCCTGAGGCCTTGCACCTGGTGCTGTCATTTACAACTATGCAATATGGGTGTCCATTCTGACCCTGTAAGGTTTTACACCCAAATTTGCATTCACTGTGATTTCTATCTCAGCAGGGTCATTTAAAAGATAGCCTGTTGCAGTATCAAGGGTATCTCCATTTTATTTTCTGAGTCTTTGAGTACCAGCCAAATCTTGGGCTATGTGGAATGCTAGCCAAGTCCTGAGCTTCATGCAGGCTCATGGAATGAAAGTGGCAGTGTTCTCGAAGATTGACAAACTTTCTAAATATTGCTTCAGGTGAGGGTTAGAAATCAGAACTTCCTTACGATGCTGGACTCAAACCAGAGATCACAAATGAAAACTCCCTTACTTGCTGAAAACCTACATGCAATAAGTCCTTTCTTTATGAAACAAGTGCATTATAGCTGTGATGACTTTGTATAACCATATGACAACACAATATACCAGGTGAAGGTGCCTTGTTTGTCTGCTTCTGATCATTCTACTACTCTGGGGATGGGGACAGATTTTTACAACCACCTCTTGGATTCACCTTCAACAGAAAAGTTCATGCACACCACATATTCACAGTATTGTTAAAGGGATGCAGGAAGGTTTTAAATTATGGGCCAGATTAGATACCCTTTCTCCCGCTTAGTGATTCATACTTCACAACACAAGTACCCCAGTGGACTTCAATGGAACTATTCATGATGCAAAGTACTATTCAGCATGAACAAGGGATTCATAGTCTGGGCTTCAGCTAGTAAGAATCCTAATTCTAGTAATGTACACTTGTCAAGTATCAGGGGTCTCAGACTTAAGCATTTCAGGTACATAATGCAGGCAAAACCCAGCACCAGAGCTGCCCACCTCACTTAACAGGACTTCATTGAAAAGCCAATGTCTCAGCAGCAAAAAGGTTATTGAAATGGTACAATCACTGGTGAGAAGATAAACTTGGTTGTTGAATAGTGAGGGTCTGATCCAGCCCAGGGCGGCGGCTGAATGTTGGGTGTGGATTTAGTTGGGAATTGGTCCTGCTTTGAGCAGGGGGTTGGACTAGATGACCTCCTGAGGTCCCTTCCAACCCTGATATTCTATGATTCTATTCTATGATTCTATTCTATGATTCTATGAAAGAGAAGATGAAAAGCAGTGGGAGTGCTGGGCAACTGCATGGCAGTCTAGCGACTGCTGCCTAGTAATCTTGGACAAGTCACTTCCCCTCTCGGTGGTTGTTTCCCCTGCTACCCACTGTCTGTCCTGTTCACTTAGATTGCCGGCTTTTTGCAGGAGGAACTGTCTCGTCATCTGTGTATAGCACAATGGAGCCCAGATCTCAGCTGAGGACTCTAGTTGACACTGTAATATAAATGCTAATAATTAGTAACTTAGTCAGTGAATAGTCCCAATGATTTCAATAAGAATCTGGACCTTAACCTAGCAGTGTGGATTTCCCTCATTGGCAGTGTCAGTTCTGGCTCTTCTATTTATCTAGGTATTTATACGGCCCTCATGACCACACTATCTGCCTTGACTACCCATAGTGTTTTTGACTCTACCATTTAGCTCACTGAAACACCAGTTTTATAGAGGATCCTTTCAGCTGCATTCGAATGTTTTACAATTGCCATTCTGAGTCTATGATGAAGCCTAGAGTACTGTACTGTACTTTTCAACAGAGACTCTCTCAGCTTTCGGGCACATATGCTTCAAATCTCAGAATATTATAGATATATATATATATATGGGAGTCTTCACAAAGATCTCTCAGGCAAGCTGGTATTTAACGCAGAAGGAAGCTAATTTGGAGCTAAACTACTTTCCATGAGGCAGTTTGACTGCTGTCAGATGAAGCAGGCTCAATGCGCTAGACGGATACATTTCGATTAAATGCTGCTTTCATATGCTTCAAAAGACGAGCGCAATAAGGACGTTTGTCAAAGGAAAAACTGCAGCAAACTATTACATGCAGAACATCTGTACAGCACAATTCATTCTTTGCTGGAGTTTATTGACTATTAATTTGATGCATGTATCTTTTAAAGAATGTAAAGTGCATTTCTTTTCGGTGACTATTCTTTATTTGAGTCTTTTACTTCCATTTGTTTTTAATTTCTCTCTTTTTTTCCTTCATGATTTATTTCGTTTCAAGTTGCAAAATGGGGAGGAAAAAAAGTTGTTCTTTCCAAACGAACTGCAGATTTTTATAAAGCTTATTCAAAAGTCATGTGAAACGGAGAAGTGTGACACAAGGGATCTGAGGATTTCACTTCTAGGTTGTTGGTTTCGATCCAGCCTATATCGGTAGTGACTGAAACTTGTCGTCATCTGGCGGTTGTTCTGTGGACAAGCGTCCACCTGACAAAACCAACCCCACCACTGACACTGTGGATCATATCCTCAGCTGCTGTAAACAGCCATAACAACTTTGATTTCCATGGAGCTAAGCCAAACTGAGGAAATGGCCAGGCTTTTGACAATCTCAGCAGGTAGGCCAAGAAATTAATAGATTCATAGATTTTTTAAGGCCCAAATGGATCATTGTGATCATCAATTACCATTTTTGTGCATAGCACAGGCCCCAGAATTTCACCCAGTGATCCTAGCACCTAGCCCAAGAACTGGTGGTTGAACTAGATCCTGGAAACTGCCTGCCCCTTGCACTTTCCTGGAAATGGTCTTGCCAAGTCAAAGTTAAGGCACATTCAACCTGATTGTAAACCCAAAACCTTCCCGTGGTAGGAACCCTGACTGTTCACTGGGGATGTTGCTGGTTTGCCTTTTGAACTTGAGCTGGAAAAAGGCAGTTTCAGCCAAGCTGAACAGAAAAGTCAAAATGTTTCATTTTAACCAGACTCCATTTTTTCTGACTTTTCCATTGGCTGAAATTGTGTGAAAAAATTCATTTTTGACTCAACAGAAATGATTGTTCTTCATTTTTCAGAATTGCCAGAGAACCAAAAAAAAAAAAAAAAAAGTCCATTTGCCCAGCTCTAGTTTGAACCTCGCTCAGGCAGTGAAGCTAGCATGGTCAATTTTATGCGTGTTTATACACAGCTTCTCTTTCATGGTTTCATGTACCACACTGTGATGTCTGGGTTTCCAACTCAGCACAGTACTTAAGCTGGGGCCTAAATGTAAGCATGTGAATAGTGAACCTTAATAAGCTCAAAGGGAATATTCACTTAAATTGAAACACGTGCTTACGTATTTTGCTAAATCAGGGCCAGAAGGGGAATGTTTAAATCTCCCACTAAAACATTTTCTCATTGGAATATACTACATTAAAAACAAAAACAGGTAGATATTTCTATTCATATTAGGCCAAATACTCTGCTGGTATAAAATCGATGTAGCTTCATTGACTTCATGCCAACTAACACCAGCCTAGCACTGGGCTATATGGATTTATAATTTTCCATCCGTTCTCTTTTTTTCCCAGGACCTATATTTTTGGGTCTTCTCTACTGGACAGTGTCTCTAAGTTGACAGGGCACGGAAACACATTCTAAAGCCGTTCTTCTAACACCCATGTGAGCAGCCCATCGCACTTCTTCAAACCCAGCCTTCTATTTTTAGCCCAATGATGAGCCTTCAAACTGAATCTTTCTTCAAAAGAAACTCCTCAAATTATAGCCATCGCTTCTAGTGGAGGCTTCCACCATAGCATATCCAAAACATATCCAAACCTTTCAACACAGCCTCCGAAGAGCCCTTGAGACAGGCTGTCATGACCCATGGCTCTGAGGGCAGACCTAATGCCTCAACTCTCCGACCCTGCGAAGAAGAAAAGAAAGCAATAAAAGGTTTGTTCAGTTTTTTTTCAGAGAAATGGGAATCCTTTTATTTCTAAGGCAACTTTCATCTATTAATCCCTAGCAGCAAGAACAGCATGTATTTACATACTATGTGTTACAAATTGCATCATACAAAGTATTGTATTTACTACAGACGAGCCTAAACCTAGAGTTGCCAACTTTCACTGTTTTATTGTGAGTCTTGCATTATTTGGTGCTTCCCATAATGCCTCAGTTTCTAAATGAATGTGATTAGAAGAAAATCTCAGCTTTAATTTAAAAAAAAAGTACATTTCTAGCTTTCCTGGTAACAGGGAAAAACTCAAAAATGTGAACCCTAAAGACCACGACACAATAAGACAAATAAAAAGGACCCCAAATATTGTTTTTTAAAATGTCATGATTTTAAATCTAAGCTCATGATTTTGGGGAGCCCAACTCATGATTTTTGAATGCCTGGGGATGGCAATGCTGTAAACCACGGAGTCCAGTTCTGGATCCAGACACAAACTTCCCCCAAAACTGTTTGGATTTGGTATCACAGTTCAGGTCACACCTGATCTGCAAAGTTCATATCCAGGTTTATGTAGATATTTGCATATGATTTTCCCAAGTCAGGGCAAAGGGGACTGATTCATAGTAGAAGCTAACTGCAAAGTAGCAACAGGAGAACAGGGAGATGAGGGATCCCAGCTAACCCCAACATACAGTTCAGTGTTGCCAACTCTAGTGATTTTATCATGAGGCCCACAATATTTCATGGGTTTTTTTATGCCCCAGCTTCAGGGATCAAGAGATTGCATGAGAATCTCAGCTTCGAAAAAGGAATTTTTTAGTCCTCATAGTTGAGAAGAAAGGCTTGAAAACATCACCTGAATATACCCCAAAGAAAAAGAACCCAACATTTATTATTAAAAAATAAATCATGCGTTTCTAAGCCAATCTGATGAGTTTTGAATGCTTGGGGTTGACATTACTGCACAGAATTAATAGAATCATACCCCTGTAGGGAGGCAAATCACTACCTGCTTATCCAAAAAAATAATTTGTGGCTGAACAGGAAGCTCTTTCTCCATTTCTCCATCAGAGGGCTGTACCAGGACAGAGATATTATAGGGCCTCACATACAGGCAACCTCCAGGAGTTAGACTGCTTCCGTTTCTTCCTCATGCAAAGCAACATGGAAAAAAAATCACCATATTATTAAGGATGATTTTAAAACACCTGATTCCAACCCCCGAGCAATTCCCTAGATACCCCCTCTAACTAGACATTGCTCTCCATTCGCAAAACTTCGTGCTGTTTTCAGTCCAGGTGGAATGCTCAGTGGTTCATATCAATTTGAATTAACATTGCTGGTAAGATTTAATAAGACACTGTATCAATTTCCCAGTAAGTTTTTTTAATATTACAGTAGGATTTTGAGACTCCAGGTGAGACCAGGGCCCCATTGTGCGAGGTACTGCACATACCCATAGTAAGAAACTGTCCCAACCCCAAAGAGATTACAATGTAAACAAAGGATTCCCAATTTATCATCCTTACTTTACAGATGGGGAACTGAGGCACACAAAAATTAGTTGATTTGTCCCAGGTTCACAGAGAAGTGTGCATCTGAGGTAAGAATCAAACCCATGAGGCACTCAACTGTGATTCAGGAGCCTGAGTTCTGTTCCCAGTTCTACCACAGGCCTGCTGGGGGACGTTGGGCAAGTAACGTCACGTCTCTGTGCCGCTGCTTTCCCTAGCAGTAAAATGGGGCTACTGATGCTGACCTACTTTGTAAAGTGCGTTGAGATCTAGGACTGAAAAGCTCTAGACTCTCCTGAGTCCCAGTCCACTGCCTTAACCATAAGACCATCCTTCCTTCACATTCCAAAACATCGATTCTACAAAAATCATCCTGACTGGCAAGATGCATTCCACTGAATATCCCTGAGGTCTTCTAAAAACAGACACTTGCTGTGATGGGTTGGATCACAGAAACCCCCTTGGGAGCTGCCACCTAATGTACCAAGACTACTTCTATTCCTGTTTTCCCTGCCCGCTCTGGACTTCAGCACCCTGTCTTGTTGAGCCAGACACACCCATCTGCTCCAACACAGACCCAGGGTCTGAATTACCTGCCCCAAAGCTGCAGGTTTACCTAAAAACAGCTCACAGAAGTGTGCTTGTCTTTAGCACTCAGATGCCCAACTCCTAATGGGGTCTAAACCTAAAAAAATCCATTTTACCCTGTATAAAGCTTATACAGGGTAAACTCATAAATGGTTCGCCCTCTATAACACTGATAGAGAGATAGGCACAGTTGTTTGCTCCCCCGGGTATTAATACATACTCTGAGTTAATTAATAAGGAGAAAGTGATTTTATTAAATACAGAAAGTAGGATTTAAGTGATTCCAAGTAGTAACAGACAGAACAAAGTAAGTTACCCAGCAAAATAAAATAAACTGCGCAAATCTAGGTCTAATCAAACTGAATACAGATAATCTCACCCTCAGAGATGCTTCAGTAAGTTTTTTCTCAGACTGGACACCTTCCAGGCCTGGGCACAATTCTTTCCCCTGGTACAGCTCTTGTTCCAGCTCAGGTGATAGCTAGGGGATTCTTCATGATGGCTCCTCCCCCCCTCTGTTCTCTTCCACCCCTTTATATATCTTTTGCATAAGGCGGGAATCCTTTGTCCCTCTGGGTTTCCACCCCCCCTCACTGGAAAAGCACCAGGTTAAAGATGGATTCCAGTTCAGGTGACATGATCACATGTCACTGTAAGACTTCATTACCCACTTGCCAGCACACACATATACAGGAAGACTCACAGGTAAATACAGCCATCTGCAGACAATGGTCCTGGTTAATGGGAGTCATCAAGATTCCAAACCACCATTAATGGCCCACACTTTGCATAATTACAATAGGCCCTCAGAGTTATATTTTATATTTCTAGTTTTAGATACAAGAGTGGTACATTTATACAAATAGGATGATCACACTCAGTAGATTATAAGCTTTGTAATGATACCTTACAAGAGACCTTTTGCATGAAGCACATTCCAGTTACGTTATATTCACTTATGTTTTTATAAAACTATTCCAGTTACATTATATTCACTTATTATCATGTTTTTATAAAACCATATAGACTGCACAACGTCACACTTGCCTTCTCCAGCATAAGGACAATATGTAAGGCTGCAGATCTGTATTGCATTCCTTTATCCAGAGACAGGGTGGATGAGGTAAGATCTTTTATTGGACCAACTTCTGTTGGTGAAAGAGACAAGCTTACTAGCTTAGACAACGTTCTTCTGTGGAAGCTTGTCTCTTTCACCAAGAGAAGTTGGTCCAATAAAAGATTTTACCTCATCCACCCTGTCTCTCTAATATCCTGGGTCCAACACGGCACCAACTAAACTGTACATTCCTTTCTCCAGTGATTTTGTGCTTCTGTCACTTGTATCAAGGTATGTTAATGTGCAGAGATACACAGACGCCTCTTTAAAAAGCCATTGGTATTCCAAGAGTGAAATTTAAATTCAAACATCCTGAGAGAAGGCGTTTGCAGTTGAATAAAGAAACAATACTTTATTCTGAGCCCATATCATTTCATTCCCTTCTCAATGCTTCATGTCATTTAGCATCTTCTTTTTACATACATATATACCTCTAATCTGCCATTGCAGTGAAGGGAGGCGACTGGGGGGTTGACATTGTCTTGCAATGAAAGTAGGAAAGCTATTCATTCAGCTCTCTAGTGTTTGCTTAAAGGTGGTTACAAACAAAAGATTTATTGAGGGCCAATTCGCTTTGGTTTAACTCAATTTCTTCAGACTGTTTCTTTGCATTACAAAGCAGAGCTCCCCTGGGCAAACTGTGTTGCATCTTAACGCAAAGATTGGGCCAAGCCACAAAGCTACTAATAGTGGCCAAAGTTTTCAGGGGCAGTGGCAAGTGGTAGTCTAATGCATCGGGCCTCAGAGACCTGGGTGCTATTCTTGGCACTGACCTGCTGTATAATCTTGGGCAAATCATCCTCTGTGCCTCCATTTCCCTTCCAACCCTTTATCAGTTTATCTTGGACGTTCTGTGGGGCAGGGACCATCTCTAACTCTGTGTATATACAATGCCTTGCACAATGGGGTCCCGATCTCAGTTGGGGCATCTAGACACTACTGTAATGATCATAATTACGATTTTGGTGGCCCAAATTGAGACACTTCACAGGGGACTTCAGAGGGTGGGTGCTCAGCTCAGCACATTCTGAAAACCAGGCCCCTTTAATAAGCCCCCAAGTTGGGTAGCCAGCAATTGACAAGCTACTCGTAAACACCAGTGACTTTTGGAACTGGGTGAGAGGCAGGGTGGTGTCTAGAGGACAGCATACTGGTTGGGGAGTCAGGACAAGGAATGACCAAGCTTTTCTAGTTTCAAGGAACAGCCTCCCAAAACGTAGTGTTGGGAAGCAGCCATTGACACTTCCTGGTGGCAGTAACGTTCCTTCTGTAGATTCATTATTAGGAAAAAATCACCCATAGCTGTTTTGAAAAAATATGGGCGGGGGATTAGGACCCAAACAACCCAGCAGAGATTGACGTTTATGGGCAGTGTGCTCAACCCTGATTCTTGCTGGGCTGGGGCCCTGAGTATGTGGCACAATGAATTTACATGCCTGCAAGGGAATGTCAGTATCTAGGACAGGAGGACAGCAGCCTGCTGCTCTGTGCCAGAAGGAAAATAGGCTCGCCAGCCATTCCTCTGCATCCCTTCCTCATGGGGGAAGAGGCTAGCCTGCTGCTCCATACAAACTCCTACCAGTGGTGGAGTGGGCAAAGTTGCCTCTCCCAGTCTGATCAGTGCTAAGGGAAGAGCATGTTTTCCTGTCACTCCTTTGAAGCCCCGTGCTGGCAGGGAAGTGGGCTGGTTTGGCATTCCCTGCTGACAAGGCTCAACAGGAAAGCAGGTTAACCTGTCAGTCCCCTGAAGATCTCCATGGGATGCATGGGCAAGATGGCTCTGCCCATGAAGTCCTGGCCAGTGGAGAAGCACATACCAGATTCTGAAAGATATTACTCCACAGGGAGTGGTAGCACAGAACATACTGAGGCCTATCGGAGAGCAGATGTCTCTTACGCAGGAGCAACGAACTTAAGTGTGGTAGAAGGAAACTGGAATAAGCGGGGCACCTAGAAGGAGGCATCATAAGAACTGAGACGGTAAAGGGAGAAACTGGGCTGCACTGACAGAAGGAAATTAAGATATTCTCGTAGTCACTGATCCTGCACCACTGAAGTTAATGAGTTTGCAATTGACTTCAAGGGGGAAAAGACCTGATCCAAAACTTACTGAAATCAATGGGCATTTTTCAATTGACTACAATGGGCTATGGATCAGGCCCAGGGACAGGGAAGACAGGAGAGGAAATTAAGAAGCATTCAGAAGTAACAGAGGAGATGGGGAAGCATTTGAGAGATCAGTGATTTGTGGGGTGCAGTACATGTAGAACCCTAGTGTTTTCTATTGGGAGTGAAACAACTGCTGGTGTGGGGAAAGGACATGGATGGGGAAGGAGGTGCATAATTACGGTTGTCAGTTTTGGTTGGATGTATTCCTGGAGGTCTCATCATATGACATATGACTAATCTTTAATTCCTGGAAGCTCCAGGACAATCTTGGAGGGTTGGCGACCCTCTGCATGACAAAGGCAGGAGGAGACATGCAGACTACTGATTACTCCTGATTCAGAGTCCCATAATATGGCTCATATCATTCAGCAACAATGACGGGACAGTGGTCGTGTGGGCTCTCAGAGCAGCGTGGGAGCAGGATAGGACCCCTCCCTACTACACGGGTGCAGCCCATCAAGACAATGAAAAAACAACCTTCCTAGACCTACACACACAAAGCTGAAGAAAGAAATTCAGCTTGGAAGCAGGCTTCAGCTTTAAGTTTCTTTGGTTTTGTTGGCAACAAAGCAAAAGAGGTCTTTAAAAATAACATCAATAATGTCCCTTTGCAAAGGCTGGGCAGTTGATTGAAGTGTGGTGTAGTGGTCTGAACATGACCCTGGGAGCCAGGTATTCTGATTTGCCTCCCTCTTTGACTTAGGGCAAGTCACTTAGGCCAGACTTCTAAAACTTGGGCCCTTCAATCCATACACTAATTCTGCAGGGAGCACATGCTGACAGTGAGCTTTGAAAGAAGCCATGTGTCCCATGCCCTGGAGGTTAGAGTCTCTGAGGGCAGGGAGCTAAGCAAAGGAGATATAATATTTCAGGGGACTAAAGAGGAGGGGCAGGATGACAGTGTGAATTGGGATATATAAACAAGTGACTCCATTATCTTTTCTGAACCAAACTGGACTATAAAAGGCAACTCCAATGACTAATTGTTTTGGGTTTCTCTTCTTCAAAAGCAATAGAAACCTTCTGTTAAAAACTGGGCATTTTGGGCAATCCAGTGTATTAGAAAGGATTGGGTAAGGGAGACAGATTCAAGAACATGGATTAACTTGTGGTTCCCAGCCTTTTCAGGCAATTTATTGTTCTACAAATAAATCAAAAATAGCACCTAAAGACGCCAGTTAACATCTCTGCCCTATCGTGCTGGGTGTTGTACATTAGGGTGACCAGATAGCAAGTGTGAGAAATCGGGACAGGGGTGGGGGGTAATAGGAGCCCATATAAAAATAAGCCCCAAATATCGGGACTGTCCCTATAAAATCAGGACATCTGGTCACCCTAGTTGTACATACACATTGTCAGAGACAATCCAAGCCTATGATCTAACCAGATGAAGGAAGTATATTACCCCTGTTTTACAACTAGAGCAAGGTCACATACATAAGAAGCCTGTTTCAGAGCCAGTGGTTGAACCCAGATCTCTTAAACCCCAGACCATAAGGGCAGCCTTCCCCTCTTGTCCAAGTGTTCCCAGTTGACCATCATGAGGCCCTAGCTGTACCGAGGACTGGAGGAGCGCAGCTCCCCATTGCAGCTGAACATATGCAAACCTGAGTGGTAAGCAGACAACAGCAGTGCAGCAGGACTCAGCAGAGTGGCTCATTACGGTGGAGTTAGCAGTTTTTCAGTGCCATGTGTTCTGTAGCAAAAAGAGCACTGCTTTTTTTTAAAACAGGCACTCAGCGTTATTCAGTGGCATGCACCCTGCAGAGCAGGTAGGAGCTGAATGTTCCAAAACTGTAAGGAGGGGAGTTTAGAGTACCAGTAACCAACATCCTGAAAGCTCCCTGGTCACATCCATTATTAACTGGGAACCAGCAGAAGTACCTGTACTCATCATGCTGCCTACTAGTGGCTAGGAACTAAGCCAAGCTTCTTCCCTAACACACTCCTTAAGTTTACTGTTGGAGGAACATCTTTTATTAAATGTAAACAGCCTCACGCCGAAGGTCAGAGTCTTGCTGCTGCAGCGTATCCCAAGGTAATACCACTTTAAGCTCCATATAAACTCTTAAACAGTTTCTATCCTAAAACCAGACCGTAGGTGGTACCGTTTTTTACGATATGTTATAATAGTGCAATAAATCTGTTAGCTTAAAATCGAATCTCCGTGGCCTTTTAGAGAAATCATCATTAAATGCAAGGCCCTGTTAATGATGCCATCCCAGTGAAATTGTTTAATCTGCTAGGGGGGTGAAAGGTCACCAAATGAATTTTTTATAATACATCAACTTGACACGCAATAGGGAAAACTGTAATAGATAAAAGCAAAGGAAAAGGGCACTGTCTTCTTCTGATAGGTCAATAGCAGCCAAGAGAGTCACTCATCCACTTTTCCTTCACTACTGTGCGCCTTTTCCATTTAATATGGACACCCAATTAATACCTCAGCACCATAGACAACCTCATTTTAGGTGAATTATAGCAATTTCTTCCCCCTTCTCCGAAATGAAAGTGATCACAATACATCATAGCATTGTGCGAATTAACGTTAATTGATTCGAGTTACCAAGCATTGATGGGCCACTTCTATAACCTGGGCCTTATTGGGAGCTGGAAGGGATGGAGGGAAGATTAGATTGCACCGTCCGTTGCTTTGACGACGGCAGTCACCTGACGTCTTGTTAGACAGTTGTAAGGTTCTATTGCAGGCCCCAGTGGGGTCGTCAGTAAACTGGAGTGATGTCCAAACATCATTACACGCTGCTCCGATATTAAAGCAAAGGGATTAGCACCTTATTGCAAGCAACCTGGATTTGTCATTGTGCTGTCGTTATCCAATTTCCAGCTGATAATGTGACTGTGGCCTGCAGGCGTGAAGTCCTACAGCTAAACTAGGGTATACAGAAAAGGAACCCAAGTGCCCAGCACCCAAAAACATTTAACCCCTGACTCGCCAGCTTTCTACAAACAAGGCATGTGGGGGGAAAAATTAATGGTACATTAAGCAATGCTCAAAACAAACTTAAATGGGGAAGCTACAATATTTAGGGCTTGATTCTTCCCTCACTCACGCCGATTTGACTAGTCTCGCTCCATGGAAATGAATGGTTCAAAATGGGAGCAACTCCAATGTAAAGGACAAAATCAGCCCCTCCGAGCTGAGGCTGTCATGATGTCCCCACTTAGCTCGGTTGTATGCACGTGGGGACTGCAGCACATGGAGATCATTGTACAAGTTGCCATGAGAATCAGCAATGACACTCCCTTCAT
This sequence comes from Platysternon megacephalum, assembly GCA_003942145.1. Taxonomy (NCBI): domain Eukaryota; kingdom Metazoa; phylum Chordata; order Testudines; family Platysternidae; genus Platysternon; species Platysternon megacephalum. The sequence goes on from QXTE01000067.1 coordinate 7,289,123, forward strand.
TTCCAAAAGCTACAACATCTCCCATTCATTGTTAAGGGGGAAACCTGGCCGGTGTGCAGCTTATGTAAAATAGGTGATAGTAGGAGACAGATCTCCTTTCAAATATATTAGAGAAGTGACGTGGTTTTAATCACCTGTGGTTTAATCCCTGAGCACGAGTGGCATTCATAACTCCTAAAGGAGTTGCTTCTTGCTTCTCAGGATCAGGCCCATTCACTTTAAAATGAGAGTTAGTAACAGACAAACCCCCCCCCCCTTTCCCCCCCCCCCCCGCTCTCTCCCACCCCCCTGTTTGAGGAGCTGTACTGGTGTCATCAACTATCAGAGTGCAGCTTGATTTACCATATCCCCCCAATGGAGCTATAACCCCAGTTTTTCCCATACAGATTGGCCTGGTGTTATATGTGAGATGGAATTGACCCTCTCTCTCCTAGCTCCTTCCCATCCACTCCACCTCTCCCCCTTACCTTCTCCTCCTCTGCTTGCTCTGCTGCTACCCATTCTGTTCCATCTCTCTTATTCCCTTCTCTCCCTTTCTTTCCCCTTCCCACCCTGGAATCAGCTGGCTCTTGGAGAGCTATTGCCTTAGCAGCAGTTGCAGCAGGGGTACAACTTTAATTCTCATCACCTGACTCTTGTAATTCACAGGTGTCACCCTGGAGTGTGATCAGTGCATTTCCATAGCTGCCAGGCACGGTATGACACTCTGAGTAAGGAGGGCTTTTTAGATAGGTTTACTATGTACAGTAGATATTAAACAGAGGGTAGCTTCAAATAAGGCTCAGTTTGAGGATGGCTCAGGGGATTGGTAATGGGGCAAAAGAGCCTTTAACTCCTAAGTCACTGGAATGAATCCAGGAATGGTGGGAGAGAAAACTACAGAATAGAGATAATGGGACTTCAAGAAGGCAGACTTAAGCAAACTCAGAGCATTGGTAGGCAAGATCCCATGGGAAGCAAGTCTAGGGAGAAAAAAACGAGTTCAGGAGAGTTTGTAGTGTTTTAAAGAGACATTATTAAGGGCACACGAGCAACCTATCCCAATGCATAGAAAGATAGGAAGTATGGTAAGAGACCACCCTGGCTTAACCAGGAGAACTTCAACAACCTGAAACTCAAAAACGAGTCATACGAAGAGTGGGAATTAGGTCAAATTACGAAGGATGAATAAAAAATAAAAACAAAAAATAAACCCCACAAGCATGTAGAGAAATAATTAGAAAGGCCTAGGCACAAAATGAGATTAAACCAGCAAGGGACATAAAGGGTACCAAGAAAACAGCAATGAAACAGCCCTGCAGAGATTTACCCCATATCCCCCCAATGGAGCTATAACTCTAGTTTTCCCCATACAGATCGGACTTGAGAACGAGTCAGCTGGCATAGTCCAGCCATGGGTTTTTCTGTGCTGTGTAGGCATACACTTAGTGAACTAATGGAGAACAGAAGAGATGCCAGAGGACTGGACAAGGGCAAGCATAGCACCTATCTATACAAAGGAGAATAAGGTCAACCCATGGAATTACAGACCAGTCAAATTAACTTTGGTATCCGGAAAGATAATGGAGCAAATAATCAAACAATCAATTTGTAAGCACCTAGAAGATAATAAGGAACAGTCAACATGGATTTGTCAAGAACAAATCATGTCAAACCAACCTAAGATCTTTCTTTGACAGGGCAACAAGCTTTGTGGATAGGGGAGAAGCAATAGCCATGATATATCTCGACTTTAGTAAGATGCTGTGTCACACGACCTTCTCGTAAGCAAACTAGGGAAATATAGCCTAGATGAACCTACCTGGTTCATGGTGGGTGAAAAAGGGGTTGGAAAACCATACCCAGAGGGTGGTTATCAATGGTTCAGACAAGCTGGAAGGGCATATTGCAGGGGTCGGCAACCCTCAGCATGCAGCCAGGCAGGGTAATCTGCTGGCGGGCCGCAAGACATTTTGTTTACGTTGACTGTTCACAGGCACGGCCCCCCGCAGCTCCCAGTGGCCACGGTTAACCATTCCTGCAGCTCCCATTGGCTTCCCGCAGGTCCCATTGCCGGGAACAGTGAACCAGGGCCACTGGGAGCTGTGGGGGGCCGTGCCTGTGGAAAGTCAACGTAAACAAAATGTCTCATGGCCCACCAGCGGATTACCCTGATGGGCTGCGTGCCAAAGGTTGCCAACCCCTGGCCTATTGAGTGGGGGCCCGCAGGGGATTGTCATGGGTCTGGTTCTTTTCAATATCTTCAGATATGATCTGGGTAGTGGCATAAAGAGTACACTTACAAAGTTTGTAGAAGATACCAAGCTGGGAGGGGTTGCAAGCACTTTGGAGGACAGGATTAGAATTCAGAACGATCTGGACAAACTGGAGAAATAGGATGAAATTCAGTAAGGGCAAATGCAAAGTACTCCACTTAGGAAGGAATAATCAATTACACAAATACAAAATGGGAAATAAGGGCCTAGAAAGGAGAACTGCAGAAAAGGATCTGGGGGTTATAGTGGATCACAAACTATGAGTTAACAATATAATACTGTCACAAAAAAAGTGAACATAATTCTAGAATATATTAGCAGGAATGCTGTAAGCAAGACATGAGAAGTACCGTAATTCTTCTAATTCTACTCAGCACTGACAAGGCCTGAACTGGAGCACTGTGTCCATTTCTGGGCACCACACTTCAGGCAAGATGTGGACACATTGGAGAAAATTCAAATAAGTGCAAAAAAAAAAACCAGATTAAACATGACGTAGAAGGAAAGATTTTTAAAAATGGGGTTGTTTAGTCTGGAGAGAGAAGACTGAGAGGGGGCATGATAACAATCTTTAAGAACTTTAAAAGTTGTTATAAAGAGGAAAGTGATAAATTGTTCTTCTTATCCACATGGACAGGACAAGAAGTACTGGGCTTAAATTGCAACAAGGGAGATATAGGTTAGACATCAGGGAAAATATTCCAACTGTAAGGGGAGTTGAGCACTAGAACAAATTATCTCGGGAGATTGTGGAATCTCCTCATTGGAGGTTTTTAAGAACAGGTTAGACAAACACCTATCACGGATGATCTAGATCAAGATAATACTTAGTCCTGCCCCAGGGCAGGGAACTAGACTAGATGATCTATTGAGGTCCCTTCCAGTCCTACATTTCTATTATTCAGATTTTAGACCAGGTTAGCAGTGGCCAACAATTGTTGTCAGCTGATGACGGTTCTGTGATTATATGAAACTGAGTCAATGCAGTGGGGGAGGTCTAGGTTGGATATTAGGAAAAAACTTTTTCACTAGGAGGGTGGTGAAGCCCTGGAATGGGTTACCTAGGGAGGTGGTGGAATATCCTTTCTTAGAGGTTTTTAAGGTCAGGCTTGACAAAGCCCTGGGATGATTTAGTTGGGAATTGGTCCTGCTTTGAGCAGGGGGTTGGACTAGATGACCTCCTGAGGTCCCTTCCAACCCTGATATTCTATGATTCTATGAATGTTTTATAGACGTTATTTTACACAGAAGTTTGGAAACTTATCAGACAAGTACGTTTTCCTTCAAGGAACAAAGGCCCAGATCCTGAAAGGTATTTAGGTGACCCAATAATATCAATGGAAGTTAGGCACCTAAATACCGTGGAAGACCTGGTCTAAAGTAAAGGAAGGAGGAAATCATTTTGGGCAGGATTTTCCAAGGCACCTAAGGGATTTAGGCACCTAAATCCCACCAAAATTCATTATTATAATTATTCTTCATTATCTGTATTTTAGTAGTGCCCAGACGCCCCAGCCATGGGTCCGAGCCCCATTGAGCTAGGTGCTGTACACACAAATAGGAGGAAAAGAGAGTCCCTGCCCCAAAGAGGTTACAGGCTACATCAAAATTCAGTGTGAGTTGACACATAATTCTCTAAGGCTCCTCTGAGAAGCCCAGCCTCTCATCCTGAACACTTCAGTGCTCAGCAACACCGGGTGTCTGTGAAACGAGCTCCTTTGATGCTACCTGAGGAGTCCCAACAGTTCCTGTCACTGGGTAGATCATTCCTAGAGAACAGCTGCCAGCTGAGCAGCCAGGAAAAAGGGAGACGTTTTCTTCTGCCCAGGTCAATTTCCACTTTTAATTGACTTTGAAAATGCAGCTAGCTCCAGTGGCCACGTGTACCAGTAAAGCCAGAAGGACTGAGCACAAACAGGACAACTGGATCTCATCTGAATGACCCAAAGAGCCTCTCAATGACAACTGGCAAGGGTTTACTGTTCTGTAACAGCAACTCCTGACAGGCCTGAAAAACTCATTACACCTAGCATGTTGTTTCATAGTGTTTATCCATAAAGAATGTCATGTGAGGTATTCGGTACAAGCTGGGGTTTCAGCCAGACAAAGGATGTATGTTCACCTGTCTCCCTCAGTTCACATGTAAATTAAAAGCATTGTAAGTCAATATGATGGAAGCCCAATTTGCTTTAGAAGGCAACATGAGGATGTGAAGTCAACTTGGAGCCAGCACACCAGGGACTAAGCCACCAGGGATCATCTTGACTCTGGGGACAAACAATGACGGTGGGGAATATAAGGAGAGGGAGGGGGGGCAAAAAGACACCAATTGATCCTGCACCTGAGGAAGGAATTGGGCTCTGTGATAAGATTCATGAAAATGGGATCCCCATCAGCCCTAGTTGGAAACACTGCAAAAGACGTGTGGTGAGATAAGACTGCTTTTAGGCAGATAGTTAGCCTGTTAAAGTTAAATTTAGTCTCTAGAAACTGTACTGATTTTGTTTTATATGCAACCGTCCTCATTCCATTATCCTTATGTAACCCATGCAGTAGAGGCTCATACACTAAGCTCCAGAGGCCCCAGCTTCGATCCTGCCTGCCAGTGACCAGGGTCTGTCAGCGTTACACTTACTCACTATTTCTCAAATCTTAATCGTTGTCAATAAACTTGTGATTGTTTTCACTATCAATATAACTCAGTGCTGTGGTGTTATACAAGAACTGATCCTCAGTTAAATCAGACAAACTGGTGTGTACACTCTCCCCTTGGGGATAGCAAACCCGGTATTTCTGTGAGTAGCCATTGGGGGCATGCGTCAAAAGGGGCTTGGGAACTGGAGTGCACCTACTGTTAACCTGCAAAGCAAAGTGATATGGTTGGATGCAGCAGCTAGATATTTCACTCCCCCCTAAGCAAAGAGCACTCCAGGCTAATTCCATCACCAGTCCTAGCCTCCTAAAAGGGGTGGGCAGGAATGAGGGTAGGGCCATGTTCTTTCTGCAGACCACACTGGGCAGCAGCGTGGGGGCTGCACATGGGGGAGCGCACCCCCCCGCTTTCCAAGGGTGTGGCAGGAGCGCCCGGAGTCAGGTACGCTATCTCTAGGAGCCCCTGTTGAGGCAGTGCAACTCCACTCCCCCACTGACCACATCAATCCACAATCTAACCCTAAATATTTTCACTACCTTTTCCCTCCATACATTCACTTCGATGAAAGGCGCTAAAATGACAGCGCTGGAGTCCAAAGTCTTCCACATATTCATAGACCTAGCTCAGCGTGGGCAGCCGCAGTACAAGCATCCCCTATGCTGCCCCCACCACTGTGCCCCTGGTCTGTGAAGACCAGCTTTAGCAGGGGGAGGTGTGGTGTGGTGGCCACTCTGTCCTGGGCTTTTCTGACAAAAAAGCCAGCAAGGAAGCCAGTGAACATGGTGGGGGCTGTGACGTGGATGCTTGTCCAATAAACACTGGGCTGAGATCCCCTCCAATTCATTTCACACACAGCCCATGAGATGGTCACAGCTTTCAGTCATCCCAGAACTGGGATGGATCTGAAAGGCTCCATATTTATTACAGCTCCTTGAGCCATAATTTGAATGTTTTTTTAACTGTAACATTACTTCTATGGCTACTAGTCCATTTGCCACAGCAATGTACTCTCTCTCTCTTTCTCTGTCTCTCTTTCATATTATAGGCATTGCCTATAGTTAAGACTGAATAACACTTTCCATTATAAAACACTGTTTTCAATTCCTTATAACTTCACCAAACTAACTGTCTGGGCTGAAATTTCTCAGTCCATGTTACAAAATTCTTACCGTTGTTTAGTTGACATCTCTGAGCTTTGAAGCAGGGACCTAAATTTGGCCAGGGAGTTGCCTTGATGTCAGAGGTTATGCCTTTTGCTGTCCTCGTGAAAATCTGACCAAGTTGAACCCAGTTATGAGCCTGATTCCAGCTGTGCTGCGCTCAGGGCTGCAGACGCTCAGCAGGAATTCCCCTGCAATTGCTCCTCCTGGCTACCGGAGGTTGCTGTGGGGCCAGGCACCAGAACAGGGAGTAAGGTTACTGTCTCTCCAGCACTGTCAAGGCTCCCACTGCTGGCACCCAGACAGTATAGAGGAGAAGCAGAAAGCAGCCTGAATCAAATGCACAGGGGTGAGCAGCTGGGCCTTGGGGGTGGTAAGAGAGGAGATTGGGGCAAGGGGCAGGAGGGTTGGGGGGAGACTGGGATGAAGAAGCAAGGGGGAGGATTAGGAGGCAGGAAGGGCTGGGATGAGAAACCAGGGCAAAGAGGACTGGGATGTGACGCCAGGGGCAGGGGTGGGACTGGGATGGGGAGTCATGGGGAGGAGACTGGGGCTGGGAGTTGCATGAGGAGCCATGGGGATTAGGGAGGGAAACTGAGTTGTCAAACCAAGGTGGGGGGACTGGGATGAAGAGCTGAGGGGCGTGGGAGGGGCTGGCAGAGCCACGGGCAGAAGGGGTCCTGAACCTTAATCCAGCCATTAATTCACAATGTGCAGATGCATTATGACACAGTCTTTAACTACATGACGACATACTATTATTTCCACAGTGCCAAGGATGCATGCTGCTCACTGAATGAGCAGCTATGCAATATTTTGCTTTATCCACTTGGTTCAATGTGTGGCCCCAGGCCATATTTATTGTACACTATGCAAACCCTGCTCTGAACACAGAATAATTTATTTCTGTGTGTGTGTGTGTGTGTGTGTGTGCGTGTGTGCGTGCACGCATACACACACACACACACGGTATATAAATATATTACTATTGGGCTTTCTCTGTCTTCCATGTAGCTATTAGCTATCACCTCCCTCTGTCCTTGGTGAATCAGGAAGCAGCAGACTGAATTGACCCTAAAAAAGTAGTCAAATTGAAACCACATAAAGAAACGAGACAAATTATTTAAAAAAAAGACTTGGCAGTATGATAAACAGTTCTGCTGTTGTAACCCACACACCTTCTGGGTGTGGGGTTCTGTCCCATCTAGTGGCATCGAGACCACTTAGAGCGAGAGATTAATGAGTCTCCTGTAGCCTTAGCTAAGAGCCAGGTGGCTTTTAGTTCATGCAGTAGAGGCTCATGCGCTAAGCTCCAGAGATCCCCAGTTCGATGCCGACGACCCGGGTCTGGCGGCATTACGCTGTTATGCAGAGCTGTTGCTGCTAGGGTCCCCAAGGCTACCTTTAGCCACTTCCTTGTGGGATGTGAACAGGGAGTCCCAATCTCTGTTGCCCAAAGCTTTGCGTAGCAGGGAGAACTGGGGGTCTGGCATGCCAGTGCTGTTGGCCAGGTGTTGGTGTAGGTTGTTAAGTCTGCCCTAGAGATCGCTGAATCTCATTTGTTTCTGCAGGACACAGGTGTGGAAGAAAATTTCCCCCCTTGTGTGGAAAAATACACAATCTCTCATTATCCCAATCCCATTATCCCTGCCTGTGCTGGTGTGTACTGTCTAGACTCTAATGAGGGACAGACAGAAGGGATATTACATGTCCCAACAGGAAATATCTGATTTAATTTTACAGGTTAGCCAGGGCCTTATCATATCACAAGTGTCAAAGCCACAAGTGATGCCATAAAGTCCAAGACTGATGGGGAGTAATAAATAACACTACAGAGGAACCCAAGTAGTGAAGGACAAATACTTTCCTCAAGTTTGGTGGTGTTTGTGTATCACACTGGTGAGTGTGTGTCCCAGGTCCCCCTCTGTAGGATCAGGCCCTAAATTAGGGCCTGTCCCTAAAGACCCTTGTTATTGGGTCTTACTATTGAGTAGTTCCATTGATGTCAATGAGATTGCTTATGGGAGTTAATACTGCTCCTAGTAATAAGTGTTTGCAGGAATGAGCTTTTAGACATAAACCTGAGAGGAAAATCTTACAGACTTTAAAAGAAAATACTTTCTATATGTGTTCTGAGTCACCCTGTAGAATTTAGTGAATCATCCTATAGAATTTAATAGTGAATTAAATCCTTGATCTATAGGCTGGTTTAAAAAAAAAACCCAGTAACAAACAAACACCTATAGAACGGATCTCATTTTGTATAAAATTGTATAGGTTTTTAGAGTAATTTCTATATAATCCTATTGCATTTATATAGATTCCTACTAGTTAAAGCCCTGTTGCTTTCTACAGGTTCTATAGGTCTTACACAGTGAGGGATGACAATACAGAAACAGAATGGGGAGAGAATATCGGAGATACAGAAATGTAACACCATCTAATATGTTTTACATATACACATCCTCAGAGATCCTCTTTGTTTTCGTTGCTCGTGGGTTATTTCAATGAAATATTATAATGGGCAACCTGTGCTGCCCCAGGAGCACCCAGCCAAAGGAATTGTGATGCAGAGTTATTATTTCTTCTCTGCTCCACAGGGGGAATAATCTGTGTCAGACCTTTAAAAGGCACAGATTACACCCTGGCTCAGCTCCACTGGCTAGTGTTTGGACAGGAGAACATCCAAGGTTCTGTTTCCCTCTGCCTACCTGTGTGTGTGTGGTGTGGTGGGGCAGGGTGGGACTAGTGGCCATGCAAGGCCTGCTCTCCCTTGACACACAGACAGGTGGTGTGGGTGGCATGCACATGGCAGTAACGGATGGGCTCTGTCTATTACAGCCCCAGCTAAAGACCCCTCAAGCTATAGTAGCTCATGCATTTAGCTCTGGAGACCCCTCGTTCAGCCCTCAGTATGTTGCCCAAGATGGCAGCCATCACATTTACGCATGGGTATCCTTCAGACTTGCATTATCTTGGCTCTGTTCTTTCCATGCTGAGCAAACACAGCTAACCGGTCTCCTCCCAAGGCTATATTCTACTCATAGCAGTCAAGATAAGCACATGTGTCTGTGTTTGCATCATCAGGGTCTACATTTCTAAGTTTTTCAGGACAAGAGCCTGTCATTTTTTCATCTATAACACACCGTACCCATCTCCGGCACTGTGTGAATACATGAATACCATGCATAGGTTTAATAGATTTTAAGGCCAAAAGGGACCATTATGATCATCTAGTCTGACCTCCTGCAGAACGCAGGCCAGAGCATTTCACCTGGCAGCTCCTGCATCCAGCCCAACTGCTTCTGGTTGGACTAGGGCATATTTTTAAGAAAGACATCGTCTTGATTTAAGACCTCTGAGTGATGGAGAATTTAATACCTCTCATGGTAAGCTGTTCCAGTGGTTAAATACCCTCATTTAAACTATCAACATCTTACAATAATAAATAATCATAAATGAGCTCTGAAGGATTCATACAAGTGACTCGCTTACCCGGCACTGCCCCCTAGTGGCGATGACAAAGCAGACTGTGTCACCATTAAAGTATCAATTGGTAACTCCAGGGCTCGCTGAAGATCCCCAGTCTGCTGAGCGTTGATAACAGTGCTGGCCAAGCTCTTCAACCTGTCGCTCGACAAGGAGGGAACAAGCTTATTTCTGAAAAGGCCTGGTGGCTCTCCAATTTCAATGATCAGCACTCTCAATGGGGTAGCCGCATGAGATGACTGCAGAACCCAAACGCTTGCTGCTCCTGTCCGGGTTTTCTCCCAGCCAGTCCTGCTACAAAAGGCTGTGCAAGATGTCATGGGAGGGCACTCACGCCTCCTCTTGGCAACATTGTCTGAGATTACCTTTAACGTGCTCTCGCTCCCTGACGCACTCTGAACTATTCTGACATGGTCCCGTCCAATCTGCAAGAAATCAGCCAGGCGATGGACCACCCTTCTTTGACCCTCCTCTCCAATGGTCTCAGCAATGGTAAAAGCAGCGTGAAGGGAAAAGCTGGTGTATATTTCTATGGGGTCATCTCCATGAAGGAGGATGTAGAGAAGGTTGTTCTCGAAGCTGAAGGAGTGGGCGCCTGCCATGGCATTAGTTAAGAAAACGCTGGAAGAAGATGACGCTAGTGGAATGTAATTCCCGTTCATGAAAATGTGAAGGCTACGGGGTTCATCGTAGAAGATGGCTATGAGAAGTCTGGTAGAGTTTTGACCACCGATGAGCCGGAGTCTTAAGCTTGGAGGCGTTAGACCAGCGAAGCAAACCTTAGTCAGCTTGTTGGATGGCAAGACCGAATAGAAAGCCCTTGGATGTTCTGAAGGACAGCAAGATACATGTGAAACTCCACTACTGAAAGCCTCCACAAAACTGCCAGTCACCGATACCACTGGAGACGACCTCCTTCCGTCTGCTTCAGTGTCCAAGCTTTCTAGGATCACGAGTGCATGGTCTGTGTCTTTGCAGAAGTAGCCTTGCGTAGAGGGCTTGTAGATGCACTTTGTGTCTTCTCTGTAAATGCCTGTTTAACAACAAATAAACAAAGGGATGGGCTGATTTGCCATTTCTACACACCGCGCTGTACCTGCTTATTTGCATGGTACACCTTTCTGTGTGATGCTGGTACGTGTGATGATGCAAGGAGCTGTTTCTCTCAGATGTCCTGGTTCTAAACGTATAGCAGGGCAGCAAACCTTGCCATGAATTTGGTATTCTTTGTGAAGCTCCTTTATGGGGGAGGGATAGCTCAGTGGTTTGAGCATTGGCCTGCTAAACCCAGGGTTGTGAGTTCAATCTTTGAGGGGGCCATTTAGGGATCTGGGGCAAAAATCTGTCAGTGATGGTACTTGGTCCTGCTGTGAAAGCAGCAGACTAGACTTGATGACCTTTCAAGGTCCCTTCCAGCTCTATGAGATAGGTATATCTCCATATAATAATAAAAAATGTTTGACATGAATTACCACCTTGCTTTCTTCTCTCCCCTCCCCAGCAATCCTTTCAACTGAGGTGGATTGTGTCACAAACATAGTCCGTAGTAAGGGGCAGTACATTGCTGTGCAATTCCAGGAGCAGCTGAGGGAAGGAACTGTGGTTCCTTTGCTACAGGGAGGTAGTAATTTGGTACTGCTGTAAATTATTACTCTCTTCCTCCCTGCTCTTGCAGGAGGTAGTTGTGCATGTTGCCACATGGTCTGGAGATGGGGAATGCAGTGACCCTTACTGAAGTACGCCTGGATCCAACACTGTACCCTGCACTGGGCATAAAGGTGGGAGTCTTCTTCCCCTTGTTACCCCTCTGTGGATGTGCAGTCTGAGCTACAATCTAGCCCACTGTGTTCAGCTTCCTGGCTTCTCAGCAACATTACAAAGTTGGGGGGAAATAAGATACTATTAAGGAAAAAAGAAGATGGTTAGAAGCATAAAAGAAGAGGCTGAAAAGACTGGGGCAATTTAGCCTTACATAAGATCTTCATTAAAGTATACGAAGAATGGGACAATGAACCAATAGAGTGCTCCTCTTCGCCTTCCACCACAGTATGAGAATGAGGCGACACCTGCTCCCAAGCCACACAGTCAAATGAAGAAAAGGAAATGGCACTTTGTGGTGGGAACAGTAGCACTCCAGAACTCCCGGCCCCAGGATATCATGAAGTGGGATTACCATATATCTTCATGTAGAAGCCACCCTTGATTCGTTTAGTGGCTGCTTTAGGCCCTGATGCTGCAAACCCTTACATAAGTCAACAGGACATGACTCAGGTACAGTTACTCAGACGCAGGAGTGTTTTCCGGACTGGGCCCTCACGGTGCACGCCATAGAGGAAAATGATGAAATTACACAGACATCAGCCTTGATTGAATGTGGTCGGGAGACAAGGTGCAAGTGAAATTAGAATCAGGCCTTCTGCATGGGAGCAGCTATTTTTAGATATCAATCTACCATCTTCTTTTCCAGGTTCACCAGCACAGGCACTTTACCAATAATATATGGTGGGGAGGGGGAGAACAAACAGCAGCTTCATTTAGACAGCAGAAATAGAAGAGCTGCACAAAAAGATTTTTTTTTTATATCCCAGAGCGCAAGGAACATGCACTGTACAACGGGCAACCCATAAATCCTGACAGATCTCATAATTCGCTCTCCTGGAAACAGCCGAGTCATCCCCCTCCTCCCTGGTGACATTTCACTTGTCTGCGAATAGGCCTTGCTTGTATTTTGTCATCCCCAGGACTTTCCCTTTGCTCTGCTCCTTTCCTTTGCGAGCTGGTCTGTGGCGTCTCAGTTGGCTCCCCACAAACACCCTCCCTCCCTTTCTTCCAAATGGCCTTATCTGCCAGTCACAATTGCTGTGGCCTGCAATTTCGATCACTTTTAAATGAAACCCATGCTGGCCTTGGTAATCATAATGTCATTTACAATTTACCACAAAACACGTTTATTCAGTTAGTAGCACATTGGAGAAAGAGAACTCCATATGAACTCGCTGCTGACGGCCTAATCTGATTATTTCCTCATGAAAATCCAAGCAGGGGTGCTTGTAAAAGGGGGCTGAAAGGAGAAGGGAAAAGTGAGGCCTGGTCACAGCTGACTCTCATAATCAATGCGAATAGATAAGTGACACAGCGTGTCAAGGGCAGCAGCTAATCCGCCCTGGGGCTTTCCTCTAAAAAAGGCCAGAGTGGACAGGACTTAATAAATACTGAGTGACCACTGAATATTGAGCTGACGTGCTATTTACATTGGAGATGAACAATAACAGTGATAAATTCCAGAAGCCCTTCTTCTAAATGGCTGATATTAGATAAAGTGTGTGTGTGTGTGTGTGTGTGTGTGTGTGTGTGTGTGTGAAAGTGACAGACAGAAGTGTGTGTGTGTCTGTCTGATACACAGAGAGAAGTCTGTGTGTGCGAGAGGGACAGTGGACACGTATGTTTGTGCGCATGTGTGAAATACAGAGAAATTGGGGGGTGTGCTTGCGTTGCCTATCTATTTACTTTACACTCAGGCAGCAGATTCACCTTCTGCAGAGTCACAAACCATCGAATCACGTTGCTTATTTTATTTATTTTTTTTTTTAAACACTCAGGTTGCTTGCAGGGCTACTGACAAATATTAACTTTGTGTCAATATTTGTCCTTCCTGTCGTGAAATGAGGATTTTCCACCTCATTTCACATTTGAAAAGAAAAATATGCCGAGGGGGTCCTCTTTGCTTAGGGAAGAAAAAAACCCAACATCTCGTATCTGTTATTTAGAAAAATGAATTCAGGAGAGAAGGTTTTTTTTGTTTGTTTGGTTTTTTTAAAGAGTATTTTTAAAATAGATGTTTTGACTTGAAGGCACATTGAGTCCTTTGCAGCTCTCCTGTCCTTCCTCCATCTCCCAGTGCCAACAAAATAAAATATGAAAAAAAATTCTATATTTAAAATGGAATGAAATACAACAACATTAATGATTTTTCCCTTCGGGTTAACACCACCATTTTCTTCAAGAAGTTTTACCCATTTCGTGATATAGTTCACAATTCATAGTACAAGGAAAATATAGATTTTTGACCAAAACAAAAAAGGTGGCTTCAGGTTTGTTTTTTTAATCAAAATGACATAAAACTCCTGCAAATTTATTTCCATCTGACTAAATTTGCCCCTTATTATTTTCTAATTTAACTGCAATTATGGCTATGCAAATATAAAAAGGAGTGGGGGATGGGATACATGCCACGCTGCTTAGACATTGTGACTCACTAGCCTTGGGCAACCCAGCACGCATCTTTGCTGAAGAGGAAATATTTCTCAAAACTAGCTGCCCCCTTTTGACCTGCTGATGTCCAGTTTTGAGACAAAAGGCCCAAAGTTAGGACCTTAGAAATGTAACAGGACAGGGAAGTGAAATTAATGGGGGGTTAATATTTTTTGTTGCATAAAAACATCTTTGATAGCCTCCTTTTCTTCATTCTGAATTTTCACTATAAGTAATTTACAAATTTAGGTACTGATTCTTCATTCTGATCCACACAGGCGCAGACTCTTATGCCTATCCAGAGTCCCACTGAAGCTCATGGCCACGGATCTTGCAAATCCAGACCCAGGCAGGTGACTTTACTCATGTGAGTAATCCCATTGGCTTCAATGGAGGCACAAGTTAGGCCAATGCTGAGCCCTTTTTGAAAATCCCACTCTGGGTGTGTGTGTGTGTGTTTGCGCGCATGAGCATGGGAGTCTGTGTGTACATAAGCAGGTGTGATCATGTGAACTTGTGTGTGCCTGTATTTGGATATACCAGAGTGCCTAAATGATTGTGCAAGTGTATGTTATTAATGCATAATTGAGTGTGAGCATGAGTGAATGCATGTAATACACACACAGTCTTGCACACACACACATATACACACACAATTATGTATTAACACAAGTACAAGTATTTATATACTATCTATGGTATTTATGTGACTCCCAGCACCACAGTATCTGATCACCTCACAAGCTTTAATTGATTTATCCTCACAATACTCCTGTGAGGTCAGGAAGTTCTGTTTATCCCCATTTCACAGAGATTAACTTGCCCAAGGTCATACAGAAAGTCTGTGGCAGAGTAGGGAGGTGACCCTTGGTTTCCCAAGACCTAGCCTAATGCCCTTACCACTGGACCACCCTTCCTCTCTAGTGAATTAATGAATACAAATATCATAATTGCTTTGGTCTGTTAATACTATATATTTTGTTTTTAAATGGGTGCATGCAATGATTTAGGCACACACATGATTATTTATATTTTGCATTATTATTTGCATTGTTTATATTATTAATTATGTTTGACAGTAACACCTAGAGTCCTTAAACCCATTGTGCTGGGCATTAAGGATAATAATTAAGGATAACAATAAATGTGACCAATAAACCGGCAACAAATTATAAGCTTTCCTAGTTCCCAGTAACCCATCCAGATAAATAAATTGCTCCCCACTTTGACCTAATCACACCCTGCCTAACTCACACTGTCCCAGAAAGCCTGGGAGAAGGGCGAGTCTGGATGTTCAACAAATTTCAGAAGATGGGGCTTACAACAACAAAGAAATATTGCAAGAACACTGCGTCTGTTCCTTCATGCTACAGGGCTCTTCCCTCATGCCATAGACTGAAATAGCACAGAGGGTCTGCATTTCACCTCCATGGCCAGCCCATGGGCTTGAAGAGTAGATTGGAATCTCTTTGGGGCAGGGACTATTTTTTTGTTCTATGTGTGTACAGCGCCTAGCACAGCTGGGTCCTGGTCCAGGACTGGACTTCCTAGATGCGCCCGTAATACAAACAATAAGAAGTATTCCATTCCCCCATCCCTGCTTGTTTTGCCACATAAATCTCAAATAGTTGGGCATTCTGTGGGGAGGGGGGAAATTTCACCTGCAGAAAAGATGCTAAAGAGGGAAAAATTAAAACAGAACCATCTTGCTGCCTCAACTAGCCTACCTTCGAAAAACAACCCTACCGTGAAAAGAACAGTGCGTTGCTCTTGTCTCTACCAATACCTTTTCCCATTTGGTCTCCCCTCAAGTTATTCCTTCTTTCTCTTTAGCTGTATTTAAAGCCCAGAAGGATTCTTTCCCCTCCTCCTCACCAATAACCTTGTCTACTGAGCGTTAGACAAACGGATACCCATGGCTTAATTTAAAGGCAAGGGGCAGCAAACAGCATTCTTTATAAATGCAATTCCAATCTCTGGCTCTCTCGCCAAGGAATGATAAACCCATCACCTCTGCTGGAAAGCAGAGCGGTAATTTCATCAGATGCCAGACCTCAAAATGAATGCGGTTGTGCCATGCACTGCTCTGAGCAGTGGATATAATGAGATTTGAATGGGAAGTCCCGGACACAATAAATCTGTGCCATATGTGACCATTTCCTGTGTCAGTTCCTTTCTCACAAGGAGTGGAGGCTTCCCCCCCCCCTTTGCTTTCCCTTTCATGACCCCACACCAGGACTCTGAAATCTTTCATGGCTGCTTATGGGCCTCAGGCCTTTCCACAGCAGTTGCATAAATAAATGAATTTGACAGAAAACATCATAACAGTTAGTAGTAATGTGTGCTCTCCACAAGTGCCTGTACTGCTCACTGGAGAAATGAGAGAGGAAAGGGCTTGTTTTGTTACCACAAACAAAACTATGTTCTCTGACAAGTGGTGAAAGTATTAGTCAAATAGACTTGAACTCTATTAAGACTATTGTTGCCAGCTTTTATTATGAACTGAAAGGTTCTCAGCTTCTCTCTCCCTGCTTGGCCTGCAGTTCTTGCAAAGATAAATTGTCCTTTTCTTTTGCAAAAATAAAGTTTGGAAATAAAATGATCACTCCAAACTAAAATTGGGGGATTGTTCCACTTGATTATTATTACTGTTTTCTAATTAGAAGAGTTTCTTGATCATGGGAACTAACTCCAGTGAAGAGTGAATTTCCCAGAAAAGGGCTTTAATATCATGATTTTCCATTAAAGCTGAAGTACAAGCAAAACCTTTAATACAAGCACCTGCAGTCTTTGGGGATGTCCAGGTTAGAGCTGGCTGGAAAAGGCCCATTGTTTTTGTGAGATATTTTGAAAAGATTTTTTTTAATTCCCACAACCTCTTTCGGGTGTTTCGAAAAAAAAATTCAGTAACCAAATATTGGTTAATTTACTGTTTTTTTCTGGGAAACAGGAATTTTTTGCCCCAAACAAGAAATTTTTAATTAAATAAAATATTGAGGCAAAAAGATTGCATCTAGCTCTAGTTCACATCCATAACTGAACTTCCATTTTCAGATCTGAGTTTGTTGGCTTATAATTATTTATTATGCACTCAATTTTCAAAAGTGACTATTAATTCTGGATGTCTCCATTTTTGGGTACCCACTTTCGATATTTTAAAAGGCCTAGTTTTCAGGAAATGCTGAGCCCTGCCCATTGAAAATCAGGCCTTTTTCAGGAAGGAGAGGCTCAAGGAAAGAAACAGAGGTACCCACAATCACTAGTCATTTTTCAAATATGTTAGGCCTGTTTGTATTGTGGTAGCTCATAGAGACTCCAATCAGGGATCAGCAGATGTAGATGGGTAGATGTAGCAGACGTGTGGTTTGACTTTTTTTTTTTAAACCTTAAAATGTTTCTCAGTCGTTTGTCAAAATTGTTATTTTCCATGGGAAAATGTCAATTTCAACATAATTTTTCAATATGCCAATCAGGAGAGTCAAAACAAAACAAAAAAGTCATTTTGAATCAATATTCTGAAACAAAACAACATTTTTTGTTTCAACAAGTCAATTTAAAATAACAAAATGCTTCAAAATGTTGATTAAAACCAAGCAATATTTCAAAATGTCAAGTTGTTTTCCATGTTGATGTTTCCAATTCAAACTTTTTCAGAATTTTTCAATATTGTGAAAATTTTCAATATTTCCACTTTTCATTCCAATTTAGTCCGGAAAGTGATTTGGAAATGTCAACATTTCCTGCAAAAGGAAAATTCATTTTTTAAAAATATTTTCACAAATGTGTAATAAAAGTCCTTGTACTGAAGAACTTACAATTATGATTCATGACATAATGCAATAGGTGAATAAAATGAATAAATGGGAGGGTCTGGAGGAGCAGGAGTGAGAATGAGAAAACAATAGTGCAACCAGGTTTTTACATAGACTAGTGATGCACCCAATACACCCAACATCAGCTGCCTGCTGCCTGTGTCCTTCTCTAATTTCCACCCTCCTGAGCAAAAAGCCATCTGTAGCTAAGATGGGAAAACTGGGATAAAACAAGAACCAGCCCGAATTTTTGCCCACAAATTTAACTGAGGTTCAGAAAAACCCCAAAACTTCCACCATGTTGTTTTTCATTCCCATCCATCTTAGAAGTTCTTGGTTCTATTCAGGACCAGAAGTGGATGTGCTGAAAATAATGTGAGACAAGCCGTTGGCATAGAATTTTCAGCCACCCATCCACTCTCTCCAGATCCTCAACTGGTGTAAACTGGCATAGCTTCACTGACTTCAACGAAGTCATGACAATTTATACCAGCTGAGAATCTGCCTCTATCCCTCTAACCCCTTTCCTTCCAAAACAAACACCCTTTTTTCTGGTATTTGGCTGTACCAAAGAGAAGGGCATCATGAAAGAAGGTTCAAAACCAAAACTGAGTGAAGGTGAAAAAGGGAGCAAGAGGGGAACAGTTGGGTGCGATCTTTCTAGTGTGCCCATGCTTGGGTCACCCCGAGCAGAGACCTTTTTGTTCCATCTGACCTCTCAAGAGTGCAACAATAAAAGCTCATGTACAGCTGGCCCTGTTCACACAGTTTGCTGGGCCACTAGATAGTCATGATGAGGGTGATCTCCAGGCAGCACAGAGACATTTCTCTGCTGGGATGCAGAAGGCAGGGTTTGAAAGCAAGCTGGGACTACTGTGCAGGAGTGTAGCATGCAGCCCTTGAGCTGGAGTTCTGTTCCTCACTGCTCCAGATTCCTGTTCCCTGGTCAAAGGTGTCATCTCTGTGGGTGCTCCAGGGCTGGAGCACCCACAGAAAAAAAATGGTGGGTGCTGAGCACCCACCGGCAGCCTCCCATCACCATCTCCCACTTCCTCCCAGCGCCTCCCACAGCTGTTCCGCGGTGTGCAGGAGGCACTGGGGGGGAGGGGGAGGAGCGAGGGCAGGCGCACTCGGGGGAGGGGATGTAATGGGGTGGGAAGAGGCGGGGCAGGGGTGGAGTGGGGGCAGGAAGAGGCAGGGTGAGGGGCGGGAAGAGGCAGGGTGTGCATAGGGACTTAGGGGAAGGGGTGGAGTGGGGCAGGGCCTGGGGCGGAGCTAGGGGGGAGCACCCCCGGGCACATTAGAAAGTCGGCACCTATTCCCTGGTGCCCTGGTGTGAAGGATACTAGGGGTTTCAGGGTGAACCAGGAGAAGAAATTTACATCTAAATCTTAACAGGGCCCTGCCCTACTGGTAACAGAAGTCACCAGCATTGGCAACCTCAAGTGTCTAAAAATCGTGAGTCCGCCGAACCAAATCAAAAGATTGGCTTAACTATAATGAAATTTAACAACAAAATAAAATAAAGATGTGCTCCTTCTGATTTTTGACCCTTGAGGTTACACTCAGGTCACGTTTTCAAGCTTTTCTCTGCAATCAGAAGGCACGATGAAAGCTGAGATTCTCCAATGGCATGCCTCCAGGAACTGGGGTTTTAAGAAACACACCAAAAATTGTGAGAGTTGGCCACTTTGAATGAACGTCTCAGACATTCTCTCCCACATCCTTTCCCCACATCTTTTTCCCTTGCATGGTGGAGTTATACAGAGCACTGTGACTTTAAAGGTACAGTCCCACCAATTAAGGACCCAGCTGTGCAACTCTTACTCGTGTTGAGTAGCACTCACCCACATGAGTAGTCTCAGTGAAGTCACTGGGATGATTCCCATAAGCGCTACTCCATGTGAATATGGAGCGCAGAATCGGGATCTAAGGGGGTTTCAATCATTACAAGTGCAGGCAGCATTAAATGACATCTTGACCTTGCTAGTGACCTTTAGAGCAAAGGGAAGTAGGGATCTTAACTCTCATAACTAGAGGTGGGTCCAGGTTCTGAACACTCCTTGGATTACAGAGAGAAGTTGGAACCTGAGCATGGATCAGATTCAGATACAAAGGACACTGTAGAAGAACCTAGTAGGTAGATAGCTAAATCTGTAGAACTATAGAGGTAAATGATGCTACTGGCATTGAGGAAGCAGGGGGGCTGGAACAATTTGTATCGTGGGGGTGCTGAGAGCCATTCAACCAAACTGTAAACCCTGTATATGATGTAAGCCACCTCAAGCCAAGAGGTGCAGTCTCACCCCCAGCACCTGTAATTCCAGCATCTATGGGAAGTAGTGGCCTTGGGAAACTCCTGATATAATTTAATAACAGTCTTTGTGTGGTAAGGAAAGTCAGTGAGAAAGAAGCAAAGAGCATATTCAACTGGAAAATATTAAAGAGACCTCTACTCCTGCGGCCTAGCCGGGTGTCTAACTCCATGTCTGAATCCTCCAGTCCAAATAATTTCAGCCAAAGCTGGGTCTCAACCAACCCCCTGGATCTGAAGACCTTCAGCCTCTGGAAAAATTCAGCCCTGGAACCAGACTTTGCCACTGGCCACTACTGCTGCAATGGGCGGAACCAAAATCCTAGATCCAAACTCTGCTTCCCATTGGCAAACTTTGAGACAGAGCCCGAACCAAACTAGGCAGCTCTTTATATCCATGCAAAACTAACCACATTTGCATGAACTTATCAATAGCAATATTTCTTATGTACTGATTGACATGTGCTGGCCGCCGCTTCCTGCAGCCCCCATTGGCCTGGAACGGCGAACGGTGGCCAGTGGGAGCTGCGATCGGCTGAACCTGCGGACGCTGCAGGTAAACAAACCGTCCTGGCTCGCCAGCTGATTTCCCTGACAGGCCGCGTGCCAAAGGTTGCCGATCCCTGATCTAACCTTTAGAAACTTTGCATGCACTAGAGAGAAAAAAATGCTGGATCTGAGCAGCAGCTGCTGGAAAATCCAAGGGTCTGTTTAATGTTCAGCATGCATTTTCCTAAAATATCAGCATATACAAAATTCACAACACATCCACTTTTTAGGTCCTGCTAGATATATCAGGACCAAAATTCAGTCCTGGTGTAAGCCCAGTGAAGTCCTTGAAGGCTGAACTTGTTCAAACCAGGGCCACAATCCAGCAAACTCTTATGCACATAACTTTATGCACATGAATGTCTGTTTGCAGGATCGGGGCCTAAATAGCGTCAAGCATCACTATTGCACATAGCGGATATAATACTTTGCTTAGATAATGGGACTAAGCTTGGGCTTGATCCTTCTCCCGTTGAATTCAACTGAACGACTCCATTGGAGAAGGACTGACCTTACAGTTGTTTGAGGATCTCCAAGCACCATAATAAGATGTCACTTTACATCTTCAAAGCACAGTACATATGTTAATAGTTAAGACTCATACTATACTTAGAAACATAGGACATAGGACTAAAAGGGGGTCTCCTGGGTCATCAAATCCAGTCCCCAGTTATCGCAGGCATATAATCAAAGTATATGAGAACATATATCTGGATTATGGTACCCAATTAATCCGAGGGACAGAAAGGTTAGTCACACCGAAAGTTTGCAGAAAAGCAGGGGAAATAACTACAGAATCTTGACACCCTTGCTCTAACTACTAGATCACACTCCCTTTTAGTTTTATTCTAGGCTTACTAGTGGGACGCTTGAAATTTCAGACAACCCATGAAGTTATTTTGGCTAGGGAGAATATATTTAAAACATGTTGTGCCTAATGTTGTCTTTCTACAACTGAGAAGTAATTAGGAAAGACGTGAAATAAATGGAGAAGCAAGAAGCAAAATGAAATATGAAGTGGCTAGAAGTAGCTCATTCTCTAATGTATTTTTTCCAGTTTATTATTGTAAAAGCCCAGAGCAAAGGAATAGCTTTGAAGAGTCTTTTGTTAATAGTGGTGAGGTTGGCTTTTCATTTTTCTTAACTTTTTATTTATTAACTGTGTTGCACAAGGCACCTCCCTAACTGATGGCGAAGTTTGGGTTACATGGGTTTGTTTAGTCTGAAAACACCCCAGCCTGCAATGGGAAAGTAGAGTAACCACCCATTGTATGGGGGTTGGAGGCTTTCAAAAACAAGGTCCAGTGGTCCTCAAATTTCCCCTGTGATATCTTTGGATGAGTTTTTCCTGAGCGTTGGGATTCCCTGCGAGACCTTTTCCACTCGGCTTATCCAGAACACCTTGTCCAATTCTGAGAGAACACTTCATCCAGTTCTCTGGGATCCAAAACACTCAATTCGCCCTTGGCGTAGGAGAGGGTATAGGGCATACCACACATCAGAAGTTACACAGACAACCTCTTCCTTTATACACATTTACACATCACATCGCATTTCCTATACATTAAATCAAACATTTTTGGAATGGCTTGGTCACTCTGCGGGAACCAATCCCCCTGTACAGCACGGTCTGCCCGTGTGCTGTTCATGTGGAACCTGATCTTTACATTCTAAGTTTATCTAGTCCGTAGTCCCTGACATCAGGGTGCTGCTGCTTATCTTAGCTAGCACAGACATCCTGATTCCAGCATACTGTTTGTCAAGCCCCTGTTTACAACTTAACCTTCCATTCATCTTCCCAATTATGCCCACTAAGAAATGAGGCAGATTACTTATGTCAAGCCAGGCCTACACTGAGGTTTTTGGTTAGTTGGTTGAAATGCATCCCTGGGGGAGGGCATATCCTCAGCTAGTGTAAATGGTTGAAGTTACAGCCATTTGCACCAGCTGAGTTTCTGGCCTCATCTGAGGACATGGTGAAGCAACAGCCTCAACACAGTGGGTTATGTACTGCCAGGATTTGATTCTGCAAGGTGCCCAAAGGATGCTGAGAGTGCTCAGCACCTTGGTGGATTTTGCTGCAAGCGAGTGGACATCTAACTTCAGTAGTCCAGCTCAGCCAGGTCGAGGTTCAGTTTCACACCTGTACTCTGGTTGTTAACCATAGGCATTGCCAGACTGGATCAGACCCATAGTTCATCTGTTCTAGTTTCCTGTACCTGACAGTGGCTAGCACCAGCTACTTCAGAGGCAGGTGCAAGGCACCCCCTAGTGCACAGTTCTGGAATAAAGTGCCTCTAGGCAAAGTTTCCTTCTAATCCCCAATAGTCAGAGACGCCTGAGAATTAATAAGCCTTCAAGAGACTCTTAGTTTTGGGCGATTGTGACGTTGCACTCTATATGATTTTATGAAAATATGCTAACTGGAATATGCTTCATGCAAAAGGTCTCTTGTAAGGTATCATTACAAAGCTTATAATTTATTGAGTGTGATCATCCTATTTGTATAAATGTACCACTCTTGTATCTGAAACTAGAAATATTAAATATTACTCTGAGGGCCTATTGTAATTATGCAAATTGGGGGCCATTAATGGTGGTTTGGAAACTTGATGACTCCCATTAACCAGGACAATTGACTGCAGATGGCTCTGTTTTACCTGTAAGTCTTCCTATATACACGTGTGCTGGCAAGTAGGTAATGAAGTCTTACAGTGACATGAGATCATGTCACCAGTACTGGAATCCATCTTTAACCTGGTGTCTTTCCATTGAGAAGGAGGGGGTGGGAACCCAGAGAGGGACAAAGAATTCCCGCCTTATGCAAAAGATATATAAATGGGTGGAACAGAACAAAGGGAGGCCGCCATCATGAAGAATCCCCTAGCTACCACCTGAGCTGAAACAAGGGCTGTACCAGGGGAAAGGACTGTGCCCAGACTAGGAAGGCATCCAGTCTGTGAAAGAAACTTATTGAAACATCTCTCACGGTGAGATTTTACCTGTACTCAATTGTATTACTGTATTAGGCTTAGATTTGCGTGTTTTATTTTATTTCACTTGGTAATTCACTTTGTTCTGTCTGTTACTACTTGGAACCACTTAAATCCTACTTTCTGTATTTAATAAAATCACTTTTTAATTATTAATTAATCCAGAGTATGTATTAATACCTGGGTGGGGAGGGGGGGGAACAGCTGTGCATATCTCTCTATCAGTGTTATAGAGGGTGAACAATTTATGAGTTTACCTTGTATAAGCTTTATACAGGGTAAAACGGATTTATTTGGGTTTTAGACCCCATTGGGAGTTGGGCATCTGAGTGTTAAAGACAAGAACACTTCTGTAAGATGCTTTCAGTTAAGTCTGCAGCTTTGGGGCAAATAATTCAGACGCTGGGGCTGTGTTGGAGCAGACGGGCATGTCTGGCTCAGCAAGACAGGGTGCTGGGGTCCCGAGCTGGCAGGGAAAGCAGGGGCAGAAATAGTCTTGGCACATCAGGTGGCAGCTCCCAAGAGGGGTTCTGTGATCTAACCCGTCAGAGGGATATTTTAGTATTTACTATAACTCTAGACGTTGTTAACCAAATAAATGCCCACTCCCTTTTTGAACCATGTTAAGCCCTTCATTTCAAGGATAACTTGTGGCAATGAGTTCCACATGCACGCCGGAGTAGGCAGCTTAGTATGTTTTTAAAGTATTTTAGTCGCATTAGTATTAATGGAAGGAAAGTGCCAGGTTGACAGCTCTGGAGACTGAAAGTCAACAGGCAGAGCAGTGCAAGGTTGCCTCCTACTGCCTGGTTCCTTTGTCTTGACTATATCCTGCAGCACTGCCTTCACGTATAAGAGGCTATTACAGGATCCATGCTCCCTCTGAGAAAAGTGTGCCAATTAATGCTAACTTTGGTGGTGTTTTTTGTGATATGGACACCAGAATAAAACCATTTATTGTGTTATAAGGAATGGCCAGCATAGATTTGTCAAGAACAAGTCATGCCAAACCAACCTAATTTCCCTCTTTGACGGGGTTACTGGCCTACCAAATGGGGGGAAGCAATAGACTGATATATCTTGATTTTTAGTAAGGCTTCTGACACAGTCCCACCTGACATTCCCATAAACAAACTGATCAAAATGAAATATCTATAAGATGGGGGAACAACAGGTTGAAAGACTGTAGTTATCAATAATTCACTGTTAGATTGGAAAGGCATATGCAAAGTAGGGTCCTACAGCGATAAGTCCTTGGTCCAGTACTGTTCAATATTTTCCTTAATGACCTAGAGCAGGGGTCGGCAACCTTTCAGAAGTGGTGTGCCGAGTCTTCATTTATTCGCTCTAATTTAAGGTTTCGCGTGCCAGTGATACATTTAAACGTTTTTAGAAGGTCTCTTTCTATAAGTCTATAATATATAACTAAACTATTGTTGTATGTAAAGTAAATAAGGTTTTTAAAACGTTTAAGAAGCTTCATTTAAAATTAAATTAAAATGCAGAGCCCCCCAGACCAGTGGCCAGGACCCGGGCAGCGTGAGTGCCACTGAAAATCAGCTCGCGTGCCGCCTTTGGCACGCATGCCATAGGTTGCCTACCCCTGACCTAGAGAATAGAGTAAATATGCTTATACAATGTGCAGAGGACTCCAAGCTGAGAGGGGTTGCAAGCACTCTGGAGCTTAGAGTTCAAAACCTTCACAAATTGGAGAAATGATCTAAAATCAACAAAATGAAAGTAAATAAAGACCAGGGAAAAGTACTTCTTTTAGGAAGGAAAAACAAACAAACGTACAACTACAAAATGGGGAATAACTGGCTAGGCAGTAGTAATGCTGAAAAGGAACTGGGGATTATAATTGATCATAAATTGAATATGAGTCAACGGTGTGATGCAGTTGTGAAAAAAGGCTAATATTATTCTTGAATATTGCATGGAAGATGCAGGAGGTAATTATCCTGCTCTACTTGGCCCTGTAGAGGTCTCAACTGGAGTACTGTGTCCAATTCTGGGCACCACACTTTAGAGACAGTCCAGAGGAAAGCAACAAATGCTAGAAGGTTTAGAAAACCTCACCTGTGAGGAAAGGTTACAAAAACTGGGCATGTTTAATCTTTTGGAAAGACTGATAAGTCTTCAAATGTTTTAAGGGCTGTTATAAAAAGGCAGGGACTAACTGTTTTCCATGTCCACTGAAAGTAGGACAACGAATAATAGTCTTACTGTGCAGCAAAGGAGATTTAGGTGAGATATTAGGAAAAACTTTCTAACTATAAGGGTAGTTGGGCTCTGGAATAGGCTTCCAAGGGGATCCTCATCACTGGAGGATTTTAAGAACAGGTTGGACTTGATGACTTCTTGAGGTCCCATCCAGCCCTACATTTCTATGATTCTATGTATCATGTGTATTCCAATAGTATCTGGGAGCACCATTTTGGTAGGCACTGTCCAGACACCTAGTCGAAGATAATCTGGACCAATAGTATCTAGATATGCTAAAATTTTGCATTATCCTATGCAGATATCTTTGTGGGTTCCAGTCCATCATGTCTGGACCTTAGAGAAAATTCTGGCTACTACATTTACTAGTGGATCCCATGGGAAGAGCTTTCAGGCTCCAACCAAACCCTCTTCCCAAGAGGGAGTTGGTATCAGCCCAACCACATGTTTTCAGGTGTTCGAAAAGAACTTGCATTCACTCACGTTATGGAGGAGAGTTAATGCTTTTGGCAGAGCTGCATCCTGTACCCGCAATACCCCAGCAGAAGGATGTGACATGGAAAGGAGACCAGTTCTGCCAGAAGACATCGGGAGTGGAGGAACATGTGGGAATCTTTCCATTTCTCTCACTCAGTATGGCCTGAATGGAACAAGCACTCAGACAAAGAGGCCTCAGAAGTACGTATGTGAATTTAATAAAGCTCTCTGGAAGGGGAAGGAGGTGGAGAAAGAAAGATCACAAGATGAGAGACAGAGATAGGAAGAGAGGAAAAGACAGACAATTACAGTGTATCAGTGAATGCTGCATCCTCCCAGGGTCAACTGGGCACAACTGGGATGTTTATTTAAAAGGTAGGGGAGCGAATTTTTAGGGAAGGAATAGAATTTGAGGAAAAGAACATTACTTTTAGGAGATATGCACTAGCGCAAGGCTTGTGATGTAACAATGCCTTTGAAAGGAAAAGGGAAATAGAAAATATAGTTAATTAAATGGGACAAAATAAAAATATAAAGCAAAATAAAAATTGATTCTATTCTCCTTTCTACCAGTGTCAATTGGAAGCGAATCTCTCTCACTTATACCCAATGTAAAACCAGTGTGAGAACTGAATCAGACCCAAGTTTTTAAAAACAAATCCTTCATAGTGGATGGAGCTACACTGTTCTCAGTGGTGGCAGATGACAGAACAAGGAGTAATGGTCTCAAGTTGCAGTGGGGCAGGTTTAGGTTGGATATTAGGGAAAAAAAATTCACTGGGAGGGTGGTGAAGCACTGGAATGGGTTACCTAGGGAGGTGGTGGACTCTCCTTCCTTAGAGGTTTTTAAGGTCATGCTTGACAAAGCCCTGGTTGGAATGATTTAGTTGGGAATTGGTCCTGCTTTGAGTAGGGGGTTGGACTAGATGACCTCCTGAGGTCTGGTCCAACCCTAATATTCTATGATTATTAAACTGAAGGATTTTTACGTCTACAGTAGTCTTCAGCATTTCTGCAGCTTCTTT
The DNA here is from genome assembly GCA_003942145.1 of Platysternon megacephalum. Classification (NCBI taxonomy): domain Eukaryota; kingdom Metazoa; phylum Chordata; order Testudines; family Platysternidae; genus Platysternon; species Platysternon megacephalum. Next base: position 7,316,324 of record QXTE01000067.1, read on the forward strand.
ACCATTTTCACTTGGACAATAAAATTAGGCTGGGGGCTTGATGTTTTTCCCCATTGAAGTCAATTAAAGGAGAGGATTGGGCGTATCTGACAAGATTCCCAGTCCGATCTTTATTTATTGCAGTCCTGCTGATTAAAATGCTGATGAAGTTGTTCTGAGTTTTCCTTTACACTTTATACTAAACATATTGATGTATTTTGCGCAATGTGTAATTGCTGCTATTACACGTGCGCCTAGAGCCTATGGGGAACTGAAATTGAAATAAATAAGCAAACAAAAATAATGAACTAGAAAATCTCTGGTGGCATGGTAGATGGGGTATACAGCATTTTCACTAGCTAGAAGTTGGATGCAGTATTGCTAAGATTGGTGATGATAGAGAAATTCATAGATTTTAAGGACAGAAAAGGGGCCATTATAATCATTTGTCTGACCTTGTGCATAGCACAGGCCAGAGAACCTCATCAGATAGACAGACACACGGTACATACGCACACATATGGGACCATATGTTCAGCTGGTGTAAACTGGCATAGCCCTTTTCACTTCAATGGAGAAATATCTATTTATATCAGCTGAACATCTCTCCCAAAGAGTATATATACACAGCTTTCAGAGGGGTAGCCGTGTTAGTCTGTATCAGCAAAAACAACAACGAGTCCTTGTGGCACTTTAGAGATTAATAAATTTATTTGGGCATAAGCTTTCGTGGGCTGAAACCCACTTCATCTGATGCATGGAGTGAAAAATACAGTAAGCAGTATATATATATATATGTACATATATAATGTTACATATTATATTATTTTCATGTGCTGTAATATATATACTGCTTATTGTATTTTTCACTCCATGCATCTGATGAAGTGGGTTCTAGCCCACGAAAGCTTATGCCCAAATAAATTTGTTAGTCTCTAAGGTGCCACAAGGACTTCTCATTGTTTTTATATATACACAGACTCTCTCTCTCTCTAAAACACACACGCCAGACATGTCCTATACATTTAATTTAGGCAGACTAACCACAGAATACATTTCAGTAACACCAATTAGATGCGCACTAATTTCTTCCCTGTGAAATAGCAGTGAGTAATTAATCAGAATTTTGATCACAACTCAGTTGGTAATTCAAATTGCATTTGCCATTTCCCCAGCAAATATGGAATCATTATCTTTTGCATGATTCTCTCTTCCTAATCACCCAGGGTGCTAGAAGCAAAACATTTCCAGGAACCAGATATTGTCTCTATCAACCAGCAACCTTAATACCTTTGGACTGGGGGTTAGTGGGTTCAGTCCATGGCTGTGTTTTATTTCAAGCTTCATCATAATTCTAAAGTGAATACTTAGTGGCAGGCTGGCTACTTGCCCGGGGTAGGGGGAATTCTGCCTTGTAAAATTATGAGAGAGGATGAAAGCTAGCAGCTCACTCCATTAAAAACCTTCTGGGAGGGGACTCAAGACATCTGACCTTTGCACAATCATCCAGCTTGCGTCTAAGGGGCATATGAGCATTGATCAGGTCTGTATCATTCAAGCATACAATGCACCTTGGAGGTGCCATAACCACTGTTCCATGATAGATGTTAACATTCATCTCTGCATTAGCGAGTGGCCGGTAAGGAAGCCTTAGGATTCCATGTTTAATAATAATAGCTCTTCTATTGTCTTTGCTGATCATGAGAAAGGAGAGGTTTCTATTTAACCCCAAAGTGTTTCTATCCCAAGCTTGGAATTTCAAGGAGATTATGATTGTTCGCATTCTAGTGGCAAGTGTCTAGGGGTTCCAATCGTGCTAGGCCCTGCACAGGCAGAGAGTAAGAGAGTCCTTGCCTCAAAGAACTTACACTCTAAATAGATCGGAACGATAAAGGAAATCCATTTTACTGTGTGGAAACTGAGGCACAGAGAGAGTAAGTGACTTGACCCAGGTAACAAAGGATATCTTTGACATAGCTGGCAACAGCTCCCAGATCACCTTAGTCCCAGTCTGGGCCCTTACCCTCTTTCAGTGTCCGGAGCAAAGGCCTTCTAGGATCCTGCAGAACTAGAGGTAAGGTTAAAAATCAGACCCTGGATATTATTACTTCCCAGCAGGTAAGTGTTTTCCACAGCGGAGCCAAAACACACGAGGCCGGCCCAATGAAAAACATCAAATCTAGGTATCGATTCTACCCCACTTACAGGCAAGTAGAGTGGCCACTGATGCATCCCCAGAATATTGGACTCCTGGGAACAGCATGGGGTCGCCCCCGCCTGTCCCTGGCAGCATGACCTGTGCAAGGTCACAACAGTGGGGGCAGAGAGGCGTGCTCTTCATAATGACATGACCCATCCATGACACCGGCCTTACCACATCCAGTTTTGTCTCAGTAGCAGACAGGGGCCCGGGGGACCAAGGACAACATGCCAGATATGCTTTCTATTAAACAACTGAAGCGACGGTATTAACCCTGACACTGCTGGGTGTCTACTCCAGCTTCCGCGCTATGGCAAAACACAGCAGTGATGCTCCTTTGATGTGCTGCCAGAAGGCTGCCACTTTAAAGGAGATACATCTCTAATGCCACAACCCTAGGGTGTGCAATCAAATCTTGGGTTCTAAAACACACAGCCTCTACTGCCTGAGCTAAATGACTCTATTGGCTAAGGCTGTAGCAGGCACATCAAACTCATTCTGTGGCCCAGCCATCAATAGAAGGGGACAGAGCACTCCAGACTAGTGGGTGTGGTTACATATCTATACTATGAAACAGCACATTTGAAGTACCAGATGTGTCTGGCAGCAGGTAATGGGGGAGCCACTACTTCTCACCAGTTGCCCTGGTCTACACTAGGGGGGTTTCGACCTAAGATACGCAACTTCAGCTACCCGAATAGCGTAGCTGAAGTCGGCGTATCTTAGGTCGATTTACCTGGCCGTGAGGATGGCGGCGAGTCGACCGCTGCCGCTCCCCCGTCGACTCCGCTTCCGCCTCTCGCGAGCTGGAGTTCCGGAGTCGACGGGGAGCGTGTTCGGGGATCGATTTATCCGCGGGTAGTGAAGACCTGCCCTATATATCCCTTTCCAAAACGGAAGTTTACTAGCCCAGAGGTTCTTCAGCCATTCCATTCTGTAGTCTCCTTGGTAAGAGAGATTCACTCATGGACCTATAACCTCAGTCCCCTGTTGCTGGGTTCTCAGAATGGCACATTCTGCTGACCCCCAGAACAGGATCTGCGCACCACTGCTGGGCCATGGAGCGCTGCTGGAGGGGCAGTGATCTACTGTATCTCTACACCAAGGCAGTGTGTACATAGCCCCTCTTGGTGGAGGTCTCATGCTAAATGGATCCTGGAAGTTCCCAGTTGTCTTTAAAGAGGAGTGTCCAACCACTCACTGCACTCAAAGGAACCCAGGGCCACTGGAGGCACAGCAGAGTTAAAGGCAAGGGGATTCCTACCAGGTTTGTTCTACCTAGGGAACCTAGTTACACACTCCACTAACTCCCTTGGCAGAACCTGTCTTTCTGAAGCAGGAGTCCTAAGCACCTTTTTTCATACTACTGGCACAATTAACTGACGACTGTGTTGTCTATGTGTACGGTACACAGCCACCGATGCAGCAAAACACAACAGCAGGGATGTAGCCAAAAAGTCTGAAGAAACCTGTATGCAACCAAAAGCTAGGGAATGGAGTCTACAGGAAAGTAGGCTGCAACACAGAATATGCCTTTCATTTGGTCACCACCAAGCTACCTCAAACAGAACAGAGATGCTAGGAGCTAATGCTAAAGCAACCAGTCTTTGGAGTCCAGGCACACTTAAGGATGTTCAGAAAAAGACAATGCAGATCTATGAGACAATGAGTTACTTCTAAAATCAGAAACAGCAGGGGAAANCTCCGCCGAATTGCCGCTGAATAGCTGGACGTGCCGCCCCTCTCCCGAGTGGCCGCCCCAAGCACCTGCTTGTTCAGCTGGTGCCTGGAGCCGGCCCTGGCTAATGCTAAAGCAACCAGTCTTTGGAGTCCAGGCACACTTAAGGACTGATCAGACAAAGCCAATGCAGATCTATGAAGACAATGAGTTACTTCTAAAATCAGAAACAGCAGGGGAAAAACAACAACAACAACAACAACAAAACAGGGACAAGCTCTTTAAAACCAGAGACAGCAGGATGCAGTCAGACTACTACAAAGAGCAAAGATGACAATACAGTCAAATATACAGCATAAACTGATTGACAGTCCTGAAAGCACAGTCTTTCCACTTTCACTACTGCCTTTGGAGATTGGTACTATGACCCTTGATGTGATTGGCCAGATTTTTTTTTAAAGGGCAATCAGACTTTTTTGCAAGTTCAATTTCTACCTGCAAAAAAATTATGGCAGAAACAAATCCTACCACTTAGACAGCTAGCACCTGATTTGTACCCACCTACCCATGTAAGTGGTGTGGTTTGCACCCACATTAATTGTGGACTCAGTATGAGAACCCACAAACAAAGGGGACCAAGGACAAGTCCCTATAAATATCTAGCCTTCTATGAATATAGTTTGGTGAGGTTTCATTTTTTTACACTTGGAGCTTCCTATTTTGTTATGCAACACTTGAAAACAGTCAGTTTCCACAATTTAAAGAGATTAAGTGGACAGAGTTGATTTTTCTTCCCATCTGGAACATGGAGAATTCTGCAAATCTTTCAAATTGGGTAAAACCAGAATTCTGACATTTGTGTCAACATGTTTACCAGGTTTGCAGAGCAGGGCACATGGACAAAGCTGCTATCACACGTGCCATACTGGCCCTACTATCTCAGACCATGAACCTGGGTGGGGGGAAGGGAGGAGCTGATTAATATAATCACCTCCCTCAGCTTCTGCAACAGATGACATTCAATATGGGTCTAATCCAAGCCAATGGCAATTCACTGTAGTCTTAAGATTTCCATCAGTAGATCTCAAAGCGCTTTACAAGCTTCATTACCCTCCTTTTGCAGATGGGGAAACTGAGTCACAGAGAGGCGAAGCAATTTGCTCAAGGTCACACACAGGAGGCCAGTGGCCGAGCCAGGAATAGAACCTACATTTCCAAAGGCCCAGTCCACAGCTCTCTCCACTAAGCAACATTGCTCTTTCCATTGTGATCACTTAGGTTTGGTCCCAATGAGATTTTAGGGGCCTGCACACGTAGGGTTGTCAGCTGACCGGGCCGTTAAAAGTCTGGTTGGCCACCTGCAGTGGGGCAGGCAGGGTGCCTACCTGGCTCCACATGGCTCCCGGGAAACTATCAGCATCTCCCTCTGGCTCCTAGGCGGAGGGGAGGCCAGGGGGGCTCTGCGCACTGCACCCGCCTGAATGCCAGCTCCTCAGCTTCCATTGGCTGAAAACCACGGCCAATGGGAGCTGCAGGTGCGGCATCTGCGGGTGGAGGCAGCGCACAGAGCCCCCATGGCCACGCTTCCACCTAGGAGCCGAGGGACATGTCGTCGCTTACAGGGAGACCCTCGAGGTAAGTGCCACCCGGAGCCCACATCCCGAATGTCCTTCCGCACCCGAACTCCCTGCCCCAGCACGGAGCCCCCTCCTGCACCCAAACTCCCTCCCGGAGACAGCACCCCACACTCCCTCCTGAGCCCCCTCTCACACCCAAACTCCCTCCCAGAGCCCGCACCCCCTGCACCCCAACCGCCTGCCCCATCCTGGAGCCCCCTCCTGCACCCTGAACCTCCTGCACCCCAACCCCCTGCCCCAGCCCGGTGAAAATGAGTGAGTGAGGGTGGGAAAGTGAGCGACAGAGGGAAGGGGGATGGACTGAGCAGGGGCGGGGCCTTGGGGAAGGGGTGGGGCAAGGGTGTTCGGTTTTGTGCGATTAGAAAGTTGGCAACCCTATGCGCACATGCAGTAAGGCAGCCTGCTGGATTGTGTTGCAGCAGTAGTGATCCCCCTCATCACACAGGGGGCTGAAGTATTCACTGGCCCAGCCTCTCACTTATGCATGCAAATCATTGTGGGTCGTGGGGAAAGAGGGGGGTGTACACATTTAGCCACCAAGCTGGGATTGAAAATTGAGGGGCATATTTTCCAAAGGTACAAAGGGGAGTTGGCATCTCCACTTCCATCTCCCCCTCACCCTGTAGTCCAAGTTTTAGTGTCAGTGGCCTGACAGTTGGTCCACTGGTGAATGTGGAGTGAGATGTCCTTTGCAAGGACCTCCCATAGCCAATAAATGTGAACACCAGCAATGACTGGGATGGGATAACGTGATCTTAGCCAATAGGTCAATAACGTGCCATCACTGGTAATTAGTACCAAGGGTCAATGATGGGATATTAAAAGTCTTTTTCCTAAGTGTCTGGCTGGAGAGTCTTGCCCACATGCTCGGGGTTCAGCTGATCGCCATATTTGGGGTCGGGAAGGAATTTTCCTCCAGGGTAGATTGGCAGAGGCCCTGGAGGTTTTTTGCCTTCCTCTGAAGCATGGGGCAGGGGTCGCTTGCTGGAGGATTCTGTGCAACTTGAAGTCTTTAAATCATGATTTGGGGACTTCAACAGCTGAGTCAAGGG